>VZRF01010167.1:1375916-1393764 GCA_013396875.1 Vireo altiloquus
CCCGCTCGCTGCGTGCGGCGAGCCCAGCCGCGCTCCGCGCTCCGGAAAGTGCCGGCGGTGCCGCCGCGCCTCCTCCCGCACAGGCTCCGCCGCTCCGCACCCGCGGCCGACAGGCTCGGCTCCTGCCTCTTCTCCCGCACGCCCGCCGCGATGTCCGCGCTCCTCCTGGCCCTGGCGACGCTCTGGGGATTACCGCCCGTCGCCGAGGCGCTGGCAGCGGCAGCCCGCGGAGGTAAGACGCGTCCGCGGCGGGTTGCGGAGCCGCGGAACTTCCCGTCGCTTCTGCTCGGGAAGTTTTGCTCCCTTGCGCGACGGGCGCGGCCGCGGAGCGCTCCCCTGGCCGCTGCCTGTCACAGCTCTCCCCTCTCCGCGCTCCATCACCGCGCTCCCCTCTCCGCGCTCCCGCACGCCTGGGCTGCGGGCGCGCCGCGCTGGGTTGAGGGGCGAACCTTCGGCGGCGGCGAACACACGGGGACGAGGAGCGGGATGATGTCCCCGATGGTCCCGATGGCCTCACCGGGCACGACCCGCGGCGTGCGATCCGCCGCGGGCGGGGGAACAGCCGCTGCTTGCCGGCGACCCCCCAGTCCCGGCCGGGGCTCCCCGAGCCAGCCCCGCGGCCGGCGGCGATGCGCGGCAGGAAGGGTGAGCGTCCTCCGCTTCTCATACCTTCCAAAAGTTCCCTCGTCAATGTCCCCGAGTTGCCGTTCGCTCAGTGCCTGAACTTGGATTTGGGCACGGGGGCTCGGGGTCGATCCCCGGGCGATCACGGAACTTTTCAACTCTGTTTTCCGCCTCACAGAAGTCCCTGGTGCAAGAGGGTGACGGTTCCGAGCGGGGCTCGGGGTTTCGTCTCGCTTATTGCACAGTCACCAGACCGCTCTCGTTTTCCTGCGAGATGTTTGAATTGGATATTTTCTAAGTATAGCCCAAGTCCGCCTTCTGTGTGGCTCAGGTGCGGGAACGGCGGTGTGCTGCTCTGACTCAGGTTTTCTTACCCCTGTAGAAAACCCTCCTCACCAGAAAATTGCCTGTCGGCTTGTTGTAGCCCTTCAGCTTCCAATCTGCATGTCTCATGAATGAGATGCCCTGGGTGGTGTTGTACGCAGTCTGCGAGGGTTTAGTTAGATTTCAGTAGAAATGTAACTCTGTAAAGCCTTGAATTCTCACTGTTAGACATCCAGGTCCTCTCCATCACGCACACACTACCTTAACTAAATTGTTTACTAACTGCTTACAACTCGTTTGGATGAGTGCGGATGCCTCTGCACAGTCTGTCTGGGGTATAGATTTCTGCTTCAGTCGAGCTACCAAACCTCTCCCGTCCCTTTTCCACGTAGCTATCCGAATTACATAGGTGATTCATGCTGCGAAAATGAGAAATAACTACCTATCAACGAGAAAAGTATTGCTGCAGCATCACAAACTTGAATGTTTAAAACACTGCATCACAAGGTGCAGGGATATTGCAAGGAAATGAGGATGGTATTCCACAGAACGGCACTTGAACAGCCAGAGTGGAAAGGTTCTTAGGGAATCTTCAGTTTTGTGAAGGGTTCATATGATTTTGCTTTGGTTCACAAAGATTCGTGGTCGCGGTAGTGCTTGTTTGATGGAAAATATTTCAAGAACTTTCCATGGTATTCACAGAATGGTCAGATTAGATTTCAGCAGCTGTAGCTTGCATCTGATCTTATGAATAAAAATCAAACTTCCAAACATTTTGTGGGATTGTTCTGCAAATTGATTTGTTGCTCTGTATTCCTTCATAGTGGTAAGCAAGTGCTAATTATGTATGAATATTAATTTCTGGTGTTTAAATTTTGCTTAATTTTACCTTTGAGTTTTTTTTTTCCATAGTTACCTTGCTCTGATTTAGTGTTTCACCAGAAAAAAAAAAAAAGTGCTGTCAGCTTATATTAAAATCAATCCCATCTTAAAAGGCAGCATCCTTGTAAATCATACCAGCCCCAAAAGTGGGATAAATCAAATTTACTTAGAATCAACTAACTCATCATATCATAATGTCATGTCTTATCAAAACCGAGCACTGCACAAATTAGGACTTAAAAGGCATTTTGTTTAAAAAAAATGTCAAGTGGTCTCAACCTAAAAGGGATTCAGGATGAGGCATCCAGAAAGGGAATTACATTTGCACATCAGATAAACTTTATGATACAGTGCAAAAAATTATTGACCATACCAAGCTGATTTTCCTTTACAGGAGGAAATTCTGAGTCACTGGAGCATGCTAAGCTTAATGTATGTGAAAGGCACTGAAATTTGGAATGCACTGAGGCTCACCATAGGTAATAAGAGAATTGGGAAAATGTCATGGGTTGTGTTAATAGCAGTGTTGTGGTAGCCATGGTAATATAAAATATTAGTGAGGTGCTGTAGGGAGAGGTAACACTTTCTGTTAGACCAGTGGGCAACATCAGGAGGGAAAAAAGAGGTGGGGGAAAACCCCACCAAAGTTTGAATTATCTAAACTCTCCTCTTCAGGCTCGAAATACAATTAAATTCTTCCAGTCTTATCAGGTTTGTCCTCAGCCAGGTTACAGCTCCTCTCATTTCATGTTTATAAAAAAAATGTGAAGAGAAAATTATATGGAGAGAGGGAGATGGAAATGAGATGAAAATGGCAAGTGAGCAGAAGGGAATCCAGCCAGGAGAGTGTGGTAGGATAAGGGATTAGTCCTGCTGCAGCTGAGGTTGTGCCACTGAAGCCACGAGGAGGTGATTTCCTTCCCTTCTGCTTCAGTCAGTTCTTCCTGAGGAAATGGATGGGCCCAGATTCCTTGCAACATTTGCAACTCCTTCACAGTATAGCTGCAACAAACCAATTTCAGGAGCCCGAGAAAAACGCTGCAAACAGTTTAGGAAGCTGAGAAGACAACATTTGTTACCTGCTCTCCCTACAGACGCTCAGGGGAACTTCACAGGTCCCATCGGTGCTCTGTGGTTCTGGTGGGCGTTTCCTTCCCAGAGCTCTTCCCAGCCTTGGAGCTTCACCCTGCTCCCTGCCTAGGCTCCTGCACCCTTTTTTGTCAACCTCAATTTTTGTGTCTGCTGCTGTGAGCGTCATTACATGGATCCACTGCACTAATTGGAGTGATTACCCAGAGGTGATCCAAATTGCAGAGATGCCCTGGATAAAGAGAGCTTGACTGGATAATCTCGGTGTTGTCAGTGAGATGTGTATCCACACCAGTATTAATGAGTTGCATTGCTCGTTATTAATCGACTTGCTGTCTGTGCCGAGGCTTGTTAGTGTTGAGTTTTGGTAGCATGTCGCTGCTGTCAGCAGCACTGAGCCACTGTCTTCTTTGCACTCTTCATGTGTGGTTTTAGTGTTTTGGAGCTCTCAGGCAGGTGCTGGAGTGGTGAAACAGCTTCTCAGCAAAGTCTTGCAGACAAGAGATGCTCCTGCAAAGGGAGACTTTACGTGGGATGGGAGAGTGTTGTCACATAACTTAAAACTCAAGTTCATGAGTGATGGCATATCACATGTTATTTTATATTTTTTTGCCAATTTTACAGTTTTTAAGAAGGAACAACAAATCCTCATGAATTTTTTTTCTCTCTGGAGCCACAAAAACACTTCCAAAATTTCTGTCTTCTTCCCACTTAGGAGGGAATTGATTGTTTTTGCAGTGTCCTTTGACCGTATTTAAGTGAAAGCTGGAAGCAAATTACTTTGAAATGGAATTTTCAGGCTTAAGGTTAGGCTGGTGGGAGTTTGAATTACCCCTGTAGCAGAAACACAAACCAGGTGAAATAAATTAGTCTCCTTGGGATGACTACTGATGGCCTTCATTCCCTGGTAAGGTGCCACAGGAGGTGACACTGACTGCACCAGGAGGCTTTACAATACAACTCTGTCGTTATGAGCAGCTTAATGCTGGAAACTGGGTGTACCAGCACTGCTGCACTTCACCACACTGAGCTCCAGCTTGGCCATCTGTTGGAAAGCGTTCGTGAACAAACCTAAAAATGCTGTTTCTGTGCTGTACTACAGAGGCATATGTTTCTGTAGTTGACTTTATGTTTTGAATGTAGATAATAAGTATTAGTATCTTACATGCAACAGAGATGCTTCCAAGGTCACAGTGACTTTGCTGTTTATTTCTTTACCCCTAAAAAACTATTACTTAAGAACATGCCTATCGTTAGAGAGGCAAAATTACAGAGGAGGGTGAAAATATATTAAAGAGTTTGGAACAGTACTTGGCAGGATGTGTTATAAGGGTTAATGAGAGTCAGAAATTGTGGGAGATGTCCATGAGTGCAGTTTCAGTGTCTGGTTGGTTTTGGAGGCACTGAGTGATATCTGCCTGCCCTCAGCTGAATGTGGGACTGCACACACAAACCCCTGGCACTCCTGGAGCCTGAGCAGGCTCTGTGTGTGGGTTTCTGTGAATTGGTGTGCACGTTCTCTCATACCTGGTTGTCCTTTTAACTTCAGTGGTTTCTGAGAGCTGTAGTTTAGTAAGAAGAAAGTGGTAGAAACACACGAACGATTTAAAGGGTAAGCTGCATTTCAAAGTTCAAAACTAGGTGTTTGATGTGAAAAGACTATGTGTAAACTTGTTCTGCAGCAAGCCTTTTACTAATTTATCACAGCAGTTCTGCTGGAGCTGTGGCAGGTTGAAGGAGCTGTCCTCCAAAGGCGTGGAGAGAAGCATTCACTTCACACCATGCTTCCTTTGAAGAGCTACGTGATGGCTGCTATGTAAATCTGAGCATATGCCATACCTTTGAGGTTCATATGGACCCCAGTCTTTCTGCATTTAAAGTGGCAAAACTCACATTGACTTCAGCTGGAATGTTGGAATTGAGTGTTCCCCCAGCATCTTCTTGAAGGTCCTTTACTGGTTATTTGCAGTTGAAAAAATTGGGTTTCTCCATTTTGCATTGGTTCTAAGGGCTTACGTAATTGTAACTCGTGAATTTAGAATTATGACTTTCTCTAGAAAGGCTGGCAATTTAGATAATAGAACATTGTTTTTGCTACAGTAGCATATTTGGAATCCCAGCGTGTTGTTGCTTTTTCCTAGTTTTTATGTATTAATCTGTTGCTTAATAGTCTTGTTCTTCAAATGCAATTAAAAAAAAATTTGCTTAGAGAACTCATTTTAATTGCACTTCCTCACAACATTCTTAATGATGAACAGTGAAGATGAAAATAGCAGAACTTGGCTACTTTTATTCGAGTCATACAGACTATTGAGTCTGTATTTAATGTCAGTTTGGGCTAAGTGTAGACATTGCAGATCTAGGTCTTAAATTTGTAAGTGCAATTAGGAACTAATTGGGGATTTTTTTAAATATAATTACTCAAATAATGACTTTGCACCTTCTGTCCAACCCACTAGTTTGTTTCTTAATTGAACAAGTTGAATTTTTTTCCCCCTTAAATAATCTCTATCAAAGAGATGAAAATATTTATAAACTTATTTTGGCTAGCTAGCCACTTGTTGACCATAATGGGACAAATTCCCAAGATGTACCAAAACATAGTGCTGTAAAGTGATACAAATCTTCATTTTTAAACAGCTGGTAAAGTGAAATAACCAGGACCTGTTGGTCTAGAATCAGATGCCCAGCTCAGCTGAGGACCTGCTGACAGGATTCCTTTGGTGAGGATGCTCTGGAGCCTCTGCAGGAGGGAAGGGCATTTTCCTGCAGGTTGTGTGAGAGCAGGATTGGACCTCAGTAATGGAATTCCAATAAAACTCAGTCAGTGCCTTTTAATTAGATTTAATGGGAACTGGGAAGGATCATTAGAGATAAACACATGCTTTTGACAGTAATACGTTCACTATGTTATTAATCTGATTTAATTTGCAAGATCCACATAGCAGGAGTAAGATTTTTTTCTCTGTACCTGGCAAGTGTTATATGAGCCTATTATATTTTGTTGTAATATATGTCATTGCTTCCCAAATAGTATGTAAATATAGAATTGAGGTTGGGCTCCATGTGTGGTGGTTATGAACCCCGTCAGTCTGAGGGCAGGGCTGGATGCTGGAGAGAAGGTTGTTTGTCTCTTTAGAAACCGCATTTTTATTGACCATTCTGCCATAAATTGCAATGGTGTATTAATAACAAAACCCTGCAATATGCAGAGTGTGCTGCTAAGTAATAGGGCTTTTTAAAGATGATGTAATGCCAGTCTGGAAGTGAGGTACGCCTGGAGATTTTTATTTCCATGCAGTTAGAAATACAGCCTAATTCTCTGAGGCGGAAAAACAGATTACAGCATTACGAGTTCTAGATATGGTACGTTGCATCCTGAAATGCGCTTCCCAACCCGCCCAATGCTCCTAAACACCTCTCCTGCTGCTTCCTGCTGAGTTTTGAGGCCTTCCAGAGGAGCCAAGCAGCTGAAACTCAGCTTTGCTTCAGAAACAAGGATGTACCTGTTTCCTTTTCTTGGGAATATCCATGTATTTTGGGCTGTCTATTGCCTGATTGTCTGTAGGACATCCCTTGGTAACTTTTGGGCATGGCACTGTTGAATGACTTGCACTTCAAGTGCAGTAGAGTAAGTGCTAGAAGCTAAAATCTTTCAGAATAATATCTATAATTCCTCTAGATTTTTGCTACTGTAGAGCTCTGCTTTAAACAGCAGTTCATAAGATTGACTCTTGTTTTTCATCGAATGAGCAGAGAGAATGAAAAGGTGCAGTTTTAGTTTTTGCAGTGATATTTTGAGGTGGGAATGGACTGTGTGCAGGACAAATGCTGATGCAATGCTCTGCTAATGCAGTGTTTTTATGAGTGAGGTGCTCTGTCTAGAACTGTGAACTCATGGACATTCTTCCTCAGAAATTCCCATATGGCTTTCCTATAAAGGAATTTACCTGCCTGGAAACTAACAAAAATATCTTGTTGGTGATACTTTTTCAAATACAATTTTGATATTGTCAAGTAATTTGGGCTGCTGCTTATAATGTTCTCAGAGGCTGTAATATGGTCTAGAACACTTGGGCCTCCACCTCCTTTAGCGTACAGGAAACTATTTTTCCTCAAGCAGAGTTCTACTTAGTAATTCTAAGGCACTGAAAAGTACCCAAAACCCACCATTTCTCATACATCCTTTTTCAGTGTATTTTTTTTTTTTGATAAATGCTGTAGTGTTGTGTAGTCATAAAGATGCAAGTCTGAAAAAGTTACACTAATGCAAGAAGATCACGAAAAATCACAGCAATTTTCTATGTGATAGGTAGATTTCCACAAAACACCTGCCTCTTTTTGCTTGCAAATACTGTGAAGATAAAAGAGGAGAGAGCAAAGTAAGTTCATTGCTGGTTGGATGCTCTTTTGCATATGCAAACATACACTGATTTACCCAAAGTATATTGGTATTTGTGTAAAGCTCTGTGCTGATGAAATCAAAGTGTGTCATTTGCCAATGAGACTTTTTCTTCTCTGGAGCAAAACAGTTTTTATGTTTGGTAAACAAATAGATTTCAGACCTTTGTCAAGACCACTGAAGTCAATGGATTCTTCGTTTTGTCCTTGATGTACCAGAATCAGGTTGCATGTAAGCGTAAAGGAACTTTGGACCATTTTATTAAAATTTCACTGGAAATTCTTAATTAAGAAGACCTCTAATTAAATTATATTGTCTGTATTGTCTAATGACTTTTATGCAAGAAATATCTATTTCTTGCAATATTTCTATTCCAATATTTGGTTCGACTTTCTCTGGGTTTCTTCAACTGAACCCATGTTTATATTTCCCTTACCTAATTTAAAATTATATGCATCAAATGCGTGATTACTTCTCATTTCTGAGTTTACAATAATCCTCTAGAAGTCTTACTGCATAAGTTAGTTTTAATAGAGTTAAACAGAGAATTTCTCATGTAAAAACATTGATTTTTTGCAAGGAGACTGCCTTCCTGTGAGGTCAGAAAACCACAGAAAACTCCAGACAGCTCAATATGCTAAGATGTGTATGGTCTGCTACTTGAATGTCATTAGGTTGGTTAAACCTGGATTTTTTTGTAATGCAGAAGAATCTGCAGGTCTTCTACATGAAGCACTACAGTTTTCTTCATGAAAAATGCATATTGGTTTTGGAGATGTGGAAGGATTATAAACGTGGTACCTTCCCATTTAGCACATCAGTTCCCTAGGAATCTTTGCAGATTTATCCAAAGATGAGCACACTTTTGGAACATATCCTAAAGCAGCTGTTCTTCCAGCAGTATTTAGTAAAGTATAACGAGGGGTAGGTCAAGCCTGTGTGTTCTCCAGTGCTGATAGTCATATATCTCCTGGAGGAAAACTGGCCTGACTTCCAAATTCATCAGAAACACTTGGTTTAAAATAGGTTTATTTGGTGTAACTATTGAAGTTGTTTTTTCTGAGGGATGTTTGCAGGCAGTGGGAGTTAAGGACTGCAAGGAGTGGAGGAAGGCTGCAAAATGGAATTTGTTCCCCTTGGGCCCACGTCCTAAGCCAAGTATTTTTATTTTTATATTTAGATTACAGAAAGAATGGTGAGCAGCAAATGGCTTCTTAATAGTGGTATCCTAAAGTAAAGAGTCTTAGGCAGAACTCTCGAGGCTGCAGCATTAAGTCCTGTGCAGGGGAGATGAAGCAGGTTGAGATTACAGAAGTGTGAAAACTTTACGCTCTCCCAGGCCTGCAGCTTGTTGGGCTGAATTGCTGGTATGCCTTTGGTAGAAACAAAGCAAAGCTGAGTTGGAGCAAAAAGGTGTTTTGCAGGCAAAGTTTTGGAGGCTCACCTGAGCAGGTGATGCTGTAGGGCTGCTGCAAACCACTTCTGTGAGAATATATTGCACATATATACGTATGTATATAAAGCCTTGGCTATAGAGGGACAGCCGTGAAAGGTGCTGTGCTGAGTACAGCAAAGCCAGGAGTACCAGGGCTTCTTTCAGCAGCCAGAATCTCATGCCCTGACCCAAGTGGCCCATTATCACATTTCTTCAAATTGGAGCAAGCTATTCAGGTCAGTGTGTGTGTACGGACCCATCTGAATGAATTGCTCAGCTAGCACTTGCTGTGTTACATTTCTTTCTCTGGGTTTTCAGTGGCTGTGAGTTGAACAGAGTTGACAGTACACAATATTACCTATTTACTCTGTAGATTATACTCCTCTGGAGAATTGATGTCAGCTAATCTGCTACTTCTGCGTTTTCAGAGGCCTGTGAACTGCACCTCCAGTAGTATTGCAGGCGAGTGTCAGATCTAAATTTCTATAATTTTCTTATTTACCTCAGATTTTTGGGCCTATGTGTCCAGGTCTCCAGCCTTTGACACTTATTTTGTCCTGTGAATAGTTTGTTTTCTGTGCAGAAATTCTCTCTGTCAGTATCCAATTTTGGCCACTCTTAGGGCGGTAAGAAGTTTGAAGCAGATGGTTGTCAAGAGATGATGACAAAATTCTGAAATACGGCTCTGATACAAACTGTGAGGCTGAGTATTTAAAGCACATTCAAGTGTATAAAGCCTGCTTGTGTTGCGAATGCTTTTGCTACCTTTGCTGTGCAATATTCTCGGAACAATTCGTAAATTCCATAATTTTTTCTGAAAACAGCATAACTCCCCACACCAATTAGTGGTGTTCAGTAATGAGTATATGAACCATGTTATGATTCTATGTCAGTTAGAATTGTTAAATGCTCCTTGATGAAATCACGCTGATTTACATTAATTGGTGGCCTGTCTTCCCACGGTGGCATCACACTGTGTCAGAAGTGCCTCACAAAAAGTTGTAACATAACTAAACTCTCAGTGATTGCCCAGGATTGCTATTCTGCTGTTGACTGCTGCTGTTCTGAAGACTTACCAGCAAAAGACTTCAAAATTCAGGAGAATTTAGTAAGGGGCTGTGAGCCTTAAGAGCGTAACTAAAAGCATTTGCATAAAATGAGTGCTGAAAGCTGGTAGGTGTGGCACAACTCGGATCCTGCCACTGCATCCCCTCTGCTAATCCAGCAGCTCAAAGTAATTTAAGTGCATTAAAGGCTGTTTACGTGTCTATGAAAAGCATGATGCAAATACGCAAATTCAACAGCGCGTCTTCCATGAGTTTATATATCTTAATGAAAAATGTCAGAGCATAATATATCAACAGTCTGCTTCGCCCCACAGTAGCCAGTTTTTTCTAAAGATAGCACAGCATGTCCTTGGTGTGGTACTAGGAGTAAATTAACACAGCAGAGTGCTTGTTCGTGAAGTCAGCTGATAATTCTTCTGTGGATTTTTGGGGAGGAAGGACCTTTCTGGTCTTCCCCAACCTGGTCATCTTGAACGGGTTACCACTGCCTGGTTGTGCATGCACGCAAGTAATTTCCCCTTATTAGTTTAAAAAAAAAAAAAAAAAAAAATCTCTGTTTCATTCCATTTGCTGTCCTATTTTATGTTGAGTGGAAAAGTTGCCCCACCTGAGCGGAAATCTTGGATTGTATTTCATGGGACACCTAAGAAGCATAACTTGGCCATGGGCTTTGTGTGCATGGGTGAGCAGAGTGGTGACTCCTACTGGTTTGCATCTGATATCACCTTATGAATTCTGGTTCACCTTGAGTAGTTTTCCCTCTCTCTTTTTACTTCTTTTTTCCTATCAAATTAAAAAAATCTCATGCCTGGGAAATTCCCTTACAGGTTCAGGAGCCCAGGTGCTGCAGAGCTCATCAGGGAGTCACAGCTGTTGATGGTACAGGTGCCTGTTGAACGTTGATTTCATTTGGGGTTTGCAGCCACAGGGAAACAAACAAACTAGAAGTGAATGGTGGAGGGTTACTTTTTAAATGACAGTGTTATTTTATTTGATAGGAAGCAAAAAAGGCCATGTCCAGGACCAAAAAACCCTAACAGTCTCCACAGTGCTTCTGAACCAAAACCAGCTTGTGTTGCTGAATACATGAAGAGTTAAGCAGCAACATTTGGTATGTGCAAGTATTGTCTTTGATAAGCCATGGGGAAATCAACATCTCTTCTTTCTTTCCTGAAAATACAGGAGGCTTCTTGAAGCACTTGCTTTTGGGAATGAGTGTATTACTGAAGAGTTCATGGATGATCCGGATCTAATTTTTATAGAAATGAATGGTAACTCACTGTGGGACTTCAAGTCTGCACAGATGTATTTTACATTCACCTGCCTTATTCTAGACTTAAAGAATTCTTTTTTTTTTTCCCCATTGATAAATAACTGAAGGTTAAAAGTAACTCATCCCAATAGGAATTACTACCAAAGTAAGGAGATAAAAAAAAGAAGTCAGCAGTAGCTCAGTGATGTTTCAATAACACCAAGTAATCCCTCCATACTTCGGTAATAAAGTTGCATGGGCTGCAGCCAGCTTTCCTGTCAGCACCTTTCTATTGACACCTTTCTATCAGAAAAGATGAAGTGACAAGTAAAACCTAACTCTGTTTTCTCTTATGCTAAATGTATTCTGCAAAGCTTTGGTGAAATACAAAAGCGTGTGGACTTTGCAGATAGTGTTTGCATTTGGGACTTGTGGGAAAATTTATGTGAACTTAGTGCTGTGGGAATGGTTGCCCTTTAAAGCAATTGGTTATATTTAATGTAAGTACATACCTCAAAATTGTATTTGGTAGAGTGCTCTGTTCTTTACAGATCTTTTGTTTTTAGGGTCAGGAGTGTGTAATTATTGTTATAAACTGAGTTTTTACAATTTGGCCAGCTTGGGTCCATAGACTTACCATTTTTTTTCCCTGAGAAATCTGTTAGTGTTTAAAACCAACACACAAACCCTAAACCCAGGCAAAGTAAGCCAGAGTACTTTCCAGTTGTGGGCTAAAACTGTCTAATACCATAGTCCAAAAGCTCATTAATATTGATTTTCTTAATTCTCTCAATAACCTGAACATTTGTTCTAATTACAAGAGGAATAAAAGGCAGACTAATAGGTTCTTAGATGTCAAAGTCTGTTGGACCACAAAGCATCCAAAAGGATATCCTTCAGAAAGAGTAAGTGGGTATGAGTATAAATCTCATTAGCCAGTAACAATATGCATACCTGTACTTGGGGGGAGAAACACCTCTCAAAACATGTCCTTCCTGCTGGAGATCTGGGGTTCATACACTTGTCAAGATCACAGCTCCTGCCTCCCTTTGCAGCCTTTTCTACAGAAGGGGCTGGGGAAAGTTTTGGAAAAACTGGTAAATTATGTTTATTTTGAAAGGAAAATACCTGAGCAGTTGGGACTAGGTAAAGCACCTCTGGGAGAAGTGGGGTTGGGCTCCTGCTTCTCTTGTGCTGGTAGTGGAGAAGGGTTGCTTACGATACGGTCTTCTGGTTCTTCATGCAAATGATGCAGGCATCAAGAACAGGATTAGTTCTTGGAGCAGTTTTAAATGTGAGCTAAGTATTCTCCTTAAGAAGAGAAAAAACAAAAGGGGAGCATTTGGGTTTTTCTAGGTAGTTGTAAGGATTGTAGAGTGGGGAAGAAAAATCTCTCCTTTGTCCTTAGTAACCCTTTGATTGCCTGAGGATCTGATTTGAGAAATGCCTTCTGTGCTGCTGATGCTGGAGTGAGGGCTCAGGGATGGAGCTCTTACACTGGCCCACCTGGGCTGTACCCTGACCCTTCCCCAGGGTAGGGTGCCTCCTCCTCAGACCTCATTCCCTGCCAGGGCCAGGTGACCACATTCAGTTTGTGTTGGCTTTGAACCCAACAAGGAGGGAAACAGGGAAGGGAAACTTGTGCAGAGTTTGGACATGGCAATACAGCCCTTGAGGCTGAGCTTGTTCTTCCTCCCACTCTCTCTCATGAGGTGGCTGCTGATAAAGCTTGAGATCCCTCTTGAATTTTAGTGGAAACTTCTTTTGGAGAAGGCTGGCTAGTAATAGTTCAAGGAGGAGAAATGATGTCCCAGGAAAAGCAAAGGTGTTGCTGAAGGAAAATCTGAAAGATTTTCTTCCCTGAGTGCTGTGCTTTATACAGAGGAAGAAAGGAAAGGCTTCATCAATCTCCCTCTTATTAAACTGGCACAGCTAATATATTCTGCTAAAATGTGTTCATCATGCTGTTTAAAACAGCCAGGTTAGAAATCTACTGGCAATAAATGAAGATTTATCGGTTTTCATGTCATTGGGGCACCTAAGACAGGTTTGGAATACTAACTGGAGTTTGTGAAAGGGGAAAAAACTGTTTCAGTGCCATTTAATTAACTATCTGGCCAATATTTCTCCCTTTTTATTGTAAAATCTCTAAGTTGCAACTGGCTGCAAACGTACTCTTGTACAACTCTGCCAACAGTTACCAAATAAACACATTAAAATACAGAATGTCTTGTACAGATCCACGTGTACCGAATAAACCATACCTTGAACTGCAGAGATGGCTTGTTTTAACAAACCAGCACATCAGAAGATAATAATTGTATTTTGTGTATTTCTTGGTAAGTGTGGCTGTGCAGGATAACTGAGATCAGTGCAAAGATGAGCAGTTGTTTTTTTTTTTAACTGAAGTAATACCAGGAGCCCGATGTAAATAACCTATTTTATGCAAGTCACAGGTACTTCTATTGCTTACTCTCTGTATTACATTGTTATTCTAAGCAATAGCACTGTAAGCTGTGATCCAAATACAGAGCTGCAAGTCTTAAAATTTCTCCAAATGTTTGAATCAAGTTTGTGGATTAAGGCCCTACAAGATTTAATGAGGTAAAAAAAAATAAATTTTTTTTTGTAGAGCTGATGTATGTAGACATTCATATAATTTGTCCAAGCAATCTTGAGTGAGAGAGAGCACTATGGATTGTGAGTTCTGATTCTTTCTGGGATCAGTCGAAGTTAAAATTGGGAGTTTGTGTGCTTTGCTGGTTGCTGTTCCTCTCCCAGCTTCCCATGGGAGGAGTGCTGCCCTGCAGGCTGCAGCTCCCTGACCTTTGAGGAGATTATTCCTGCTGCTTGGGCAGCTGCAAGTATAAAGGGAAAATTGTGATTTTTGTCACTCAAGGTCAAAGCACTGACAGCAAATGACTGGTTTGTGTTTTAGCTTAAAGTGCTGCAGACAGCACATTATGGGCACAGAATATGTAAAGCTCACCTTCCCTTTCCAGAGGGGGAAATGTCTGAGTCTGCCTCGTGATGCATAAAATGCTGTGGCAAGCAACTGTTTTGAGGAGATGGGGACCAAGTTTGGAAGTGTTGAAAAGAACTAAAAGAAATCCAGAGCTATCGAATTAACTTTATTCTCTCTCTTGCAGCTGCTGGAGCTCTTGCAATCCCTCTGGTCAGGCTTCCAGCGGGAGCTCTTGGGTTGAAAGGTTAACGACTCATTTACTAAGCAGTGCCATTTTCTTTCATTTTTCATCTACAATTATCTCTACTCCTCTAAAAACTGAAAGGCCCTTCCAAAACGCATTGTACTGATGCGTTATTGCTGTCAATTAGTTATTAAATCATAGATCTTTAAAAGTGAAATCCAAATACGCATGAATTTATTCAGCTGCTGCACAGCCACTCCATTAGAGAAGTGATGAGTATCATATCCAGGCAGCTCTGGATATTGCCAGATGTTTCTTTATAAGGATCATAATGTTCATTTGAATTGCCATTTTTGGGGGATTCTGAGGGAAAGATGGACACTGAAGGAAGAGCCTTGAGGATGGAGCAGTAGAGGAGCAGAGCAGATCCTGCTGTGGGATTGTCTGTGGGATGTTAGTTGCTGGGACAAGAGCTCTGTGTGAGAGCTGGAGACAGTGAGGGTGAGCAGTAGAGATGGCGATGCCTTCTATGTAGGGGAAGTAAAAGATAAGAAAAGAAGAGCCACATTCAGAGCCCTGCTTAGAGGGATAGTGAAAATAAGCTGTAGATTTAGAAAGGAAAGAGGAATTGCCAATAACTTGTAGATCATGGCATTAAGGATTGAAATAATGGTGGTGGTTTCAGGGAATGGAAGATGTCGAGGGCAAAAGCCAGACTTTTTCACAGCTGTTTGATATAGTATTCGTGTTCTTTTATGAATTCCTTAAATTAGCAGTTTCACTTTTCTGCTGCCTACTGTACTTTGACTCTTAACTGAATTAAGTCGCATTATAAATGACATCTTTCCAACAGTTGGAATACAGGTTAGCACTCCCAAGAGGGGTGCTTTAATGAGGTTGTTGCTATGACAGCTCAGCTTCAGACAGCACATGTGCCACTTCGAAATACCCTCTCTCCCCTCAAAACATTGCAGCAACTTCTGTGAGGGCATTTTAGAACTTCCTTTTCAGTGTAATTTATGACCAGCATTTTGTATTTCTGTTCTCCCAATAATGCTGCTGAACTTTTGCGTTAATTCTGCTTTTATTCCTGCAATGTTAATAGCAGTGCATGACTTGACAAGTTAAAGAAACAAGGAGGTGTTGGTTCTTTGTCACTTTCAAAGGATGCTCTGAGGATGAGTCAAAACATTTACAGAAAGAACAGGTGCAAACACTGCAGTGTTTACAATGGAAATGTATGGGGCTTGTGCTTCTGAAATCCACATCAGAGAACTTCACAATGGATGGAAATTGTTTATTACATCCTTGGGCACCCGGTAGGAAAACAAACATTCCTGTTGGGATACAGCCTTGTAAGTGGGTGCAAGGATTTGCCTCTGCAGAGGAGCTGGCTGTGGTCTGTGGCCAGGCTGTGTGTAATGGCTCTCAGTACCTCAGAGATGTTAAATCATGCAGTTCTATTTTTTCAGAAAGACTCTGAGATTGTATTGCTTTGCCACTGCTGTCTGCTTTAGGCATGAGGTTCTCTGAGAAGGAAAGAAAAAAGCCTTTCCTCTCAGGAACCAATTCACACCCTACCTCACATCCCTACCTTTCTACACTGGCTCTACTCTTGTCCAGTACCAACTTTTGCACAGTTAAATGTGGGTGAGGCAGTTCCAAGCCCAAGGCTTTGAACCTCAGCATGGTCCAGACAAAGACTGATGCTAGTATTTTATTTTAAAAAAGGAATAGTGAAAGTCCTAACCACAGTTTAAGAAAGTTATTGCATGAAAATGTTGGAACAGCCTTTAGGAAAGAAGGTGTCAGAGTAAGCACTCTGTATTGTGAGTGTTGCTCTGTTGTTTCTTGCCCGTGAAATGACAAAATGTCATGTTTAAACTCAAATGAGCAGCTCTAAAATGCATTTCTGCTGCCTCAGTGTTTTCTAGTTGCTTTGTTGACACAAGAGACTTTATTGTGTCTCCTCTTCCTTCCAAGCTCTGAATTTGAGTTTTTAGATGTATGACTTTGATATACAGAAAGGAGTCATAGTCAAATCTGACATGGCCTATATAAATATTGCCTTAAATATTGGCATGGATGAAAAGTCTTTTTCCCTTTCTAAAGGTATTCAGTTTTCTTGTTTGCTTAGCTGTGAATTGTTGCAGTTGCTTCTCATCAAACCCGTGTCTCTACCCACCAGTGGGTGCTCTGCCACCTGTTGGAAATAAACTTCTTTATCACTGTGCATGTCAGCAAAGGTAAATCCAGGGAGATGCTCAGCAACATAATCAGAAAACTTTGCCATTTTGAAGTTACTTGGTTTAAAAGATTTTTTTGTTTTACTTGCTACTGCTTTGGAAACAGTGCACTAAAAGGATCTGGCTTTTTTTTTTTTCTGAGTGTTTTGTTGAAAGCTAAAACCTTGGGACTGAAGAGTAAAAAGGCTGGCTTTATAAATAAATGCTTCATTGTATGTATTATGCTATTTACTACTCATCCAAGTATAGTAAATTTTTACAGATGCAAAATCATTTAGCTGTGTCCAGATTGGTTTAAAAGATGCTGATGAGAACAGTTAAGTTTTTTGCAGGTTCTGATAATACTGTTTGCCGTAAGTGTGCTTGTCCCAGTTCCTTTCTGTGACCAAGCTGAAAGTGCACTTTATCTGTAATTTTAATGACCAGTAAATAGGTCCAAATATTCCACACATTATGCTCTTTTTCCTATTCACTGTTTGACTTGCTTGACCATTAGTGCCACTTATACTCTGATTATAATTTCATCCTCTCTGGTAAGAAGGTGAGACGGAGATTAGGAGGTTTTACCCTCACAGAAAAACCCAGCAGAAAAAGCAAACCCAGCACCATGGTGCCTCTACAAAAGGAGACCAGATGCAGAATGAAAGGCACATGGTGCAGATTCTGGCTTCTCACTGCAAAGATTGCTGCAAGAACAGAAAGCACGCTGTGATTTATTCTCGTGGCAAAAAACCACAAATGGAACAAGGAGTACAGAAATCTCAATATGTTGTTGCTAATACAATTTACATTTAGAACAGTGTGTCCTCCCTTCACCACCATGCTCTGTTTAAACATAGCTAAGTTCAACTAGACTATAGCTTGAACTGCAGTCAGAACTTCCACTAAATGAACATCTAAAACTTAATGGTAATTATACAGCTTCTAAAAAACCTAAAAATTCCCCATGTATTATATTTGTTCAGTAGTTATATCCATGTATAATAATATCAAATTATTATGCTGTCTCTCAAAGACATAAATCGTATCATTTTTACACAGACCAGAAAATGACTTGCACTTAATGACATGTTTATCTGTGTATGTATGGTGGATTTTAAATTGAACAGTTCCAGACATAATTTTCCTAATATTTGGTAATCCATCTTTAATTAAAATGTTAATTGCTAATCCAGATATCACACAGAGAGAAAAATCAGTCTACAGTAAACTGTGCCTTATTTGCACAAGGACAAAACCTGTGCAGTTACATGTCAGTCTGCTCGTCTGAGTTGCAGTGTCATCACCTTTCATCTGTGATAACCAACTAAAAACATGTTGTTGAGTTATTGTACTCATTGTTTATCCCCAGATACGGCTGGGGGGGGGAGTCTAATAT
>VZRF01010168.1:6746-81634 GCA_013396875.1 Vireo altiloquus
GAAGAGAAGAGAAGAGAAGAGAAGAGAAGAGAAGAGAAGAGAAGAGAAGAGAAGAGAAGAGAAGAGAAGAGAAGAGAAGAGAAGAGAAGAGAAGAGAAGAGAGATGTTGGGTGCAGAGTGAGAAACCTCCCCAAGCCAACACAGTGCTGTTAATGACATCTAATTAATTGTGGGTATTAGGGAAATTCTGGGAAATCAGAAAGATGGTTTAGTGTGTATCCAAGATTTTTCCAGGACTCAGCTGAAATGATAAGGAAATGCAAAAACAACAGGTTCCACTGGGAGGATGTGCAGGAAAAACCACCAAACACGAGTGTTCTCCTTCCTCATGAGCTAATGTTTGGCTTTACCAACAGCAGGGAATTCCAGGAGGATTTTGGATTGAACAGCACTGACATTGGAAAGCAGGACTGCAAAATTGTTAAAACTCAATGATCTTAGAGGTGTTTTGCAACCTCAGCCATTCCGTGAGGGAATGGCAGCAGGGGGAATTTGGGGTGAGGGAAGGATTCCATCCCCATTAGCTGGGGATTTGCAGCCAGGGGAGCCTCAATCCCACCAGGTTCAGCTCAGCTCAGCAAAACCAGCAACTCCTATTGCCTCCCAGCTGCCATGTGGGAACAGAGGGGTTGCAAGGGTGGGATGTGGCCTTACAGCACAGTGTCCCACCGAGGAGCTCAGCAGGGAATGCCCAGATCCAGTAAGGGAACCTGAAAAGGCACAGGAAAAGCACTGAAAGAGCCTTAAGGGCAGAGGAAAAGCCATGTGGAAAGGACCATGAGGATCTCGTCCTGCTTAAGGGAAAGAAGATCATCAGTGGCTTGGCTGTGTTCATGGGGAGACACAGGCACAGCCCAGAGAAGCTGTGGCTGCCCCTGGGTCCCTGGAAGTGTCCAAGGCCAGGCTGGATGGGGCTTGGAGCAACCTGGGATAGTGGAAGGTGTCCCTGCCCATGGCAGGGGGTTGGAATGAGATGAGCTTTAACATCCCTTCCAACCCAAGCCATTCTATGAACTTCTGATCCCTCATTTTCCTTCATCTGTCAGCACTAATTAACGCACTCATTTACCCAGGGTAGTTAATGAGACACAATAGCAACACATTCCTCAGGAGCAAGAAGCAGGAGGCAACTCAAACCTGTGCATGATCCTACAGTAATTCTCTGCCAACAGGAACAAAAACACAGCAGAAACATCAGGGGAATTACTCTGGCCCATCCTCCCTTCCTCCACCCCTTCCCTGGCTCCTCACCTCCATTTAATCAGGGAGAACTAAAGAGGGCAGGGGATGCTCCACAGCCCCAAGATGTGCCAGATGTTGCTCCCTGCTCTCCCTGCCCAGCTGGGCTGGATTTGTGGCCTTGGCTCAACAGACACCTCAGCCCAAATCCTGTTCCCCCTGGGGCTGAGGCCAGGCCGTGACTCCTGTCCTTAGTGTTCACGCTGGATCCCAGCAGCCTGGAAGGGACTGAGAGCTCATCCTTGACAATCCCACCTGCATGGGCAGCAGCACATCCCATTTCTGGTCCCTCTCTGTCCTTGCAGAGGACAATTCCTACCAGAATGAGCAGATTCTGGCTCAGTTCAAAGGCCAAACTTTGCAGTCTCCTTTAAAAATACAGCATTTATGTATTTCTGTATTAATATTTATATATTTAAGAGTCTTTCTTTGCATGTATAATTTAATTCAATTATTTTATATTTAATAATTTACTTACAGGCACACCTATGATTTTAAGCCCTGATGTAATTGGGGTTCTACTGAATTTCTTTCTGCTGTGAAGTCTTATCTCAAGGCTGTCTTCCGACAGGAGTTTTCAGCGAGCAGAAAAGAAAAGAACTATCAGGCTCAGACTCCTCTGTCAGACTTCTGTCTGCCTTAGTTTTACATGAAAGAGATTTCTTAAGTTCCTCCTAAAAATATGCATCCACGCAGCCATGCCTTGAAAGGCAAAGGAAAGCAGGAGTCACAGATGCCCTGGAAACCTCTCACAAAGATGATTTCCCAGCAGCACAAGCTGCAGGGAGTAAGTAGTGAAATTTTACAGCCAGGTAACACAGACAGGAATCGATACTCCCTTCAGAGGGGAGTGAAAAAAACCCCATGGAATCTTTAATCAGGGAGCTGGAGGGATGGGGAGAAAAGCAAGGGAATGGGATCATTAGGATGATGTGTGGTCCTGTTGTCTTGCATAAAATGAATGGAGAATAGGCTGAAAGCTGAAGGTGTCCAGTAAAAAACCAACCTGTGACAGAATTGATACAAAATCCACACAATTTGCATGGTGAGCTCACAGAAGGTCAGTCCTGAGGGGTACTGAGGGTTGGCTTTAGGATATGAGCTGGGACACTTCTGCTGCTCTGGAGCCAGGCTGGGAGTGTTCACCTGGAGAAGAGAAGGCTCCAGGGACCCTCAGAGCCCCTTCCAGAGCCTAAAGGGGCTCCAGGAGAGCTGGAGAGGGACTGGGGACAAGGGATGGAGGGACAGGACAAGGGCAACATATGCCCACTGCCATAGGGCAGGGAGAGATGAGATACTGGGAAGGAATTCTTCTCTGTGAGGGTGGGGAGGCCCTGGCACAGGGTGCCCAGAGAAGCTGTGGCTGCCCCTGGATCCCTGGAAAGTGTCCAAGGCCAGGTTGGACAGGGCTTGGAGCAACCTGGGATAGTGGAAGTTGTCCCTGCCCATGGCAGGGGTGGGATGGGATGAGCTTTCACATCTCTTCCTACTGAACCCACTCAGTGATTCCATGAGGCCTCATCCCAGCCTGTCCAGGAACCCAGGACCACATCCATGCCATTAGGAGTGCATTTATGGTGTCCTGGAGTGAAGATGGACAGACAGCAACAATCCCACAGGAAAAAGGGTTTACTCTTCTGTTGGGAGGTGGACACAGTTCCACACCAACATCCCAAAGCTTCCCGCTGGCCTGGAAGCATCCTCCATGGAAGCACAAGAGCCAGCTGGCAGGTGACCACATCTAGAAAACACTTCAGCTATCCTTATTTCCCTTCCCTGTGCTCATGCCAACAGTTTTTTTTTTCCAAGTCCCAAAAAAAACCTGACAATTCATTTTAGCTCCTTTTTAAAAAACTACACTCCCGTACTCACAGGGGCTGCCTACAAAAAAGGGATACAGAATCCACAGATGGAAAACAAAACACTGAATTCCCATTATGGAAATTAATTTTAAGAGTCACAAAGCATATTATTCCTGGAAATTGCTTTTATTTAGCAATTACGTTAACACTGCAAGAAGGCAGCTGGCATTGAAAACAAACAGTTCAATTTAAAAATCAGGGAAGGGAATTAACTGGAATTCCAGAGCACTCACACCTGAATACGCTCCACTACCTCCAGTGTTTAAGAATCCTCAATCAAAGGCTTCGGGTTTTGTTTGCTGAATAGAAAGGGGATAAAAGAGTAAAAGAAACCATTTATTTTTGAAGTTGTTTATATGGTTTTTTGCAAATCAAAGTCAAGCTCTGACAACCAACCAGCAGGGAAAATAAACCAAAGGAGTCAGAGACAATACTGAGATAATATTTTAATTTGTTTTATAATTTTTTTTTTCCTGTAAAATGGCTTGTACTTCCACAGGTACAACAGCAAAAGAAATTATTCCAGTCCATTTCACACGGCGTATAAAAAGACCAATTTTACAAATATACCCAGAAGTCGAACAGCTGCTAACACTGTTTTAAGGTAAACATCACTCCTCCGGCGCACAGGGCTCGCTGTGGGAGAGCTTTTTCCTACAGCTGTGTTGAGCCTTCCCAGAGTTCTCCATCGTGGATCTCATCGGAGAGCAGAGCCACACCCATCCCTAATCCCCAGGACACCAGCACGAAGAACTTCAGGTGACTTGGAGACTGGCTTGCCCACCAGGAAAGTATCAATATGCCCCCAAAAAAGGGAATTTTGACGGACATTGGATTTTTCTGGAGTTTGGGTGTCCAAGCTGCTCCTATTTTTGTTCCACTGCCAATAAAAACTGAGCAGCACAGAAAGCAAAGCTCCATCTTTGCTGCCTGCCCAGGGTCACTCCACTGCTCTTCCAGGATCTCAGTCTCTGCTGCACTCAGTGGGACACAGTTCGCAGAGCCACTGCAATTCCATCCTAGAAACTACCCCCTCTCCACCCCCCACCCCCCAAAACCAGCCTTACCTTCTACGTCTGTCCTTTAATCTCACACCACCGAGTGTGCAGACTTGTGACAAGTGCTTAGAATCACTCAGAATAATGAGAAAAACCTGTAAAAAGACACTTGCAACCCCGAGTTGTGTTTTCCTTGTTTTCTTTCCAAGCTGTATTTACTTGTGTACCTGCAGCTGCGTGGATAAATAGAAAATGAGGAGCCAAGGACTCACAAGACTGAGTGAAAAACTGAAGAAATGAGGAGGAAGAGCCAGGGCAGTTTTCCTACCGGGCTAGAAATGGATTTAAATGCCTGCCAGTCCTCACCACGGGCAGGTCTGTACCAACAGTCCTCCAACCCCAGGAAAGTGTCAAGACTGTGGGATGGATGAACAGAAAGAGGATGGTCTTGGAGAAGTTTCCTTCCACTTCCAGAAGAATGAAAAAACAGCACAGAAGTGTGCAGCTGCTGCAAGAGCACCACAGGGAGAGTGAGCACAGACTGAAGCAGATTTCCTTCGAGTGGTGCAGCAAATTCTATTGGGTTCCACTGCAGTTCCTCACTGTGACACACTCAGCATCTCTGGCTCCTGGCTCAGGCTCCTCAGGACAGACCTCACATTCCAGGAACTGCCAATAAAACACCAAAGAGTGTCTTTGGTGGGAAGATCACAGGAGTTCCACAGCATCCCAAAACTTCCTGACAAGCTGAGGAGAATCCTTTTCAGAGCTCTGAAAGCAGGAACAGCTCCAGTCACATTTCTGACTGGTTCCTGGTTCAAGGTGGATGTGTCCCTACTGGAACCAGCCCAACCATGGCTTTCATCTCTTCTGATCCCCATTCCCACCCTCACAATGGAAATAAAAATAAAAATCCTCCTTTAATTACTCGGCCTGTACAGTACTATGAGTGAACTTTGATGCACAAAATGACCACGTTTGAAAAAAATTAATGAGTAAAACATAGTTTCATGTGAACTCTCCTGTACAACTGGACAATTCCCAGTAAGAACAGCATTCACCACTCATTTTTAGACTTATTTAGACTCTCCCAAAAAGCTGCCAGGAAAAAGGGAAGTGTTCCAGCTCCAGTCATGGATATGACAGATACACATATTTTTTATAAAAAAGATCAGACTAGAAAAATGCTTTCAGCTCTAAATTATGCAGTCAAAGCTGGTTTTGAAGCATTCAAATAGAATCAACAGTAACAGGTGATAAAAAAATCCTTATGAATACATTGCCAGCACCGGGAATGGTATGCAAGGAACATCCTAACATTGAAATAATGAGTAAACTTGAGAGTGCTTCTCAGGCTTACTGACTCCAGTTTTACTTATCCACAAACTCCTTTTTCCCATTGAGGTACCAGAGCAGAAGAGGTGTTTATGGAGCTGAGGGAAGACAAGGGCTAAGAGCTGAATCATTTCACCACAGCAGAACACAAGAGCAGGACTTGAGAAAAATCATGTTACAAACTCTTCTGCCTTCCCAGCAAATCCAACTCTGCAGGACTCACCCTGGATTTGAACAGCCAAGCCCCTGGATTCCATGCAGACTGTGGAAGATTGCTTCCCAGAAAAGAATCAGCCCTGTTGAGGCACATCCAGAGTGCTGTGCCCAGTTCTGGGCTCCTCAGGACAGAAAGGACATGGAGATGCCAGAGCAGGAACAGCAGAGGGAAAATCCTCCCAAGAGGATTAAGGGAGTGGAGCCTCTCTCTTAGGAGGAAAGGCTGAAGAAGGTGGGCATGGTCAGCCTCGAGAGGAGACAACAGATGAGACCTCATCAATGTGTATAAATACCTAAAGAGGGGTGCCAAGAGGAGGAACGAGCAGGAACTGATGCCCACAAGTTCTACCTGAACATGAGGAAGAACTTCCCTGTGCAGTGCCCAAGCCCTGAACAGACTGCCCAGAGAAGCCGTGGAGTTTCCATCACGGAGATATTCCAGAGCTGCCTGGACACAATCCTGTGCCATGTGCTCCAGGGATGGCCCTTCTTGAGCAGGAAGGTGGGACCACAGGAGCCCCCATGGTTGCTTCCAGCCTTGCCCATTCTGGGATTCAGGGAGTATTCCTTCCTGCAGTATTCCTTGTGTTATACAGAACTGCCGACAGCAAAAGAAAAAAAAAAAAAAATCTTGTTTAAACAAACCATTATCCAGTGCTGAGCTTCACACAAGCCAAACACATGGAGCCTGATGGTGCGCTAGTGCTTCCAGTGAGGATTCTTCCAACTTCCAACACTGTACATTCACTTTCCACAGGGACCAGAAGGGATATGAAGCCCTGAAGCAGCAATTAAACTGCACCGGCGAAGAGAAGGAGTAAAGCAGCTGGGGAAGGGAGGTGGGTGCCTGGGAGCTGAGGTGGTTCTGATCCATTGGGGCTCGGAGGAGACAGCAGCACACACACACCCTGCTCAGCTCAGGCTGCCTGCCCGAGCTGGGAATGGCACCCACGGAGCTCCAGGGCCTCAATCCACCCGGGAGCAGCTCCTGCAGGCGTGTCCAGAGCGTCTCTCGTGAGGAGCAGTGAAGCATTCCCGGAGTCCAGCGGGGAGGGGAGGCTGCCTCTCCCAGATGAGGTATCTGCTATCTGGTATCTGCTGCAGGGTGGGACCTGAGGAACCTGCTGGGGGTTAGGAGCGAGGAAGAGGCACCTCTGTGTGCAGGATGGAGCCACACCAAGGAACTGAAGGCCAAAGGCGTTTCCTCCCCGCCTGGCTGGGCTGCCACTCTCCGTGGAGATGGGTGCAAGGTTGCCTTGTGGGAGTAAGGGCTTGGAATATGGAATCACAAGAGGATCTCTTTGAAAAGGCACTAGGAAGAAGCATATAAGTTTTAGGTTAACAAGGTTTATCCTGTTTCCAATCACTGAGTGGGATGAAAACTGTACAGTTTGGGGCTTTTAGAAAAAAATGCTGCGGAGTTATATATTTTTTTTAACAGCAAAAGCATAAAAAGAAAAGTAAAGCTATTTTCAAATTATTAAAATGCTGAACATGTATACAGCAAAATTATATTAAAAACAGCAGCAGACAAAGTCCATCCCATCACCATTGGCAAGGGACATGTAAAATGTTTATAAGGTTAACTATAAAAGAATTTTACAACCAAAATATGAACAGGCCAATTCAAGTATATATATACAGAATATATTAAAATCATATAAATTATATATTTATACAAAGGGCACAAATATAGCAAAAAGCTATAGTTGATTAAACAGAACTGAGCTTGAATGATCAATTTCATCTAGAGATGTTATAGATTTCTCCCAAATTATTTTTTTTTTAAAACCTGGATAGATTGATACCTCAGATACCAAGAGTACAGAAAGCATAAGGAAAAAAAAACCCCACAAATCAAAGAGTTATCAATCTGCATGAAATGAGTCTAACAGTGGGCAGGGTACCCCTCATATGAAATTCTGATTTAATTACTTCCTTAGTAAACATTTATCAGCTCTCTTAAAAAGTCACGAATTTCAAGTGATCCACTTCAGATGTACCACCCTGGTGCATATATTTGATTACATTTGAATGTTGTTTGATTTGTAAACATTTGGGGGAAAAAAAAGATACAAACACAACTCAAATCTGCAAAAGAAAAGGTGACAGATGGCAGCAAGTTGAGAAGCAAACAAAAATGCTCAACTGAACTGGAAATGATGCTCTCCCTTCTAGTGAAAATGCTTATAAGTGAGCTTAAAAAAATAACTTATTTTAAATTGCTTTTTTATTTCAAAACGTAACAGCAAATAACCGCAATGCGCTGAAGCTCTTGAGAATCTAAACACTCCTAGCCATGGGCTTATATTTAAACACAGACTAAGTGCTCTCCTGAACTCAGGTTTATGTAAATAAATTCTGTTTCAGCTGTACCTAAACCTCGTGTCGTGCTGTGGCACCATCCCTTCATCACAGCAATAAAGCCCTGACACATCTCTGGCCACACCAGGGTGCCCAGAGAAGCTGTGGCTGCCCCTGGAGCCCTGAAAGTTTCCAAGGCCAGGTTGGACAGCGCTTGGAGCACCCTGGGATGGTGGAATGTGTCCCTGCCCATGGCAGGGGGTGGAACTGGATGAGCTTTAAGGTCCCTTCCAACCCAAACCATCCTGGGATTCTGTGGCCTCCACTCACCCAAAGGTCCTGGGTAAGGAGCAGTGAGGGTGAGCAAAGCAGAAATAAAAAGGCCAGACTACACATACAGAGAACATTGGCTTAAACCCCAGAGCTAAGTATGGAAAAGAGTAAAGTGGTTTCACCAGATGCAGGTTAAATGGAAAAAAAACAAAACAAAACCAGAAAATAATCAGCCATCTCCCATACCTAACAGCCAGTGGATATCTATTACACTGAAAGGAAATCAATGCAAACAGGATTTCCTCAGTTTCAAGTAATCTTTGATGCCTTTTTGGCCAGCTGTGTTATACCATAATAGATATTTTAATAGCTTTTATCCTCTACACTTTAGGCAGCTAATATTTTCTTACATATCCAATTATCTCTAGTGAACATTCACCTATGGTTGTCCACACATTCTGTATTTGCTCCTTGAGAAACTATTCAAGTTAAATTATATTGCAAATTAAAGACAGTTACATTCTGTATGTTCCTTCTAGATCTGAAAAATAGGTTTTAAAGGCTCGTCAAAGTTTAGAAGAAAAAACCTTTCCGTTAAAAAATCTTAGCTTAAAAAAATCATTTAAGACACCTTTTTCTGATCCAGGGTACTAATAAAAAGATTACAAATATACTACAATTTGACCAAGAAGACTCCATGAATATGCTGCTTTTGAGCATGCAATACCACTGATATCTGTCAAGTTCCAGGTATCAATGTATCCCAATTCCACCACGGTCCCTCCACGTCGCTCCCCCATCCCCACCCTACCACCCCTATTAATAACATTATAAAAAAAGGTAAAATCTAGAGTTAGTGGCAAAAATCTTCACAGTAAACCGTTAAAGAAAACTTTTATTGTGGTCGTTGCAAAGCCATTTCTCAGTCGATGGGGCCCTGAAAGATGAGCTTGACGCAGTTCTGCTCCCCGGAGAGCTGCGTGGCGCAGAACGGGCAGGCGGCGTGGAACGCGTGAGTCCCGTGGGGCAGAGGGATCTGGGACCAGTATTTGGCAGATTTCTCGGAGCACACGTGTCCACAGGGGGTGAAAGCGTGGGTGGGGGGCCCGGCGTCCACGTAAAACCCGGCCTCGCAGCCCAGCCACAGAGGCACGTAGGGGCCAACGGTTCTGCACATGGGGCACTCGCGCTCGTTGGCTTCCGTGTCGCTGCGGTGGCCCCAGTTGTGGTAGCCGTGCACGTGGCCGCAGCTGAGGTAGGCCCAAGGCTGCTTCTCCTCCACCACGTCCTTGCGGTTGATGCTGGGGAAGGCCAAGGTGTTCAAGCCCACGGGGCACTGGGGCCTGGCGGCGTTGATCTCCTGCCGCAGGGCCTCGATGTGTTTCTGCGTCGGGGTGTGCAGGAGTCCGTCCGCCGTCCTCCACAGCAGCGTGGCCCCGCACAGGTCGATCAGGGAGCCGTCCTGCAGGATGTTGGTCTCGTTTTCTACCTGGTGGCAGGACACAAGGGGAGGTTGTTTAGCCTGAGAGCTTTTTACAGACAACCAGGTCAGTTCTGCAATCTCATCGTCTTTCTCAGCATTACTGTCCTTAGATGCTACTTAATTTGGTCTTATTGTTGTCCTGAATCCACCTCACCTCCTAACCCATATCTGGGATTATAACAAGCACTGGTCTCTTATATTCTGTGCTTCTACAGGGGATTTGCATTTCCAGCTGCAATACAAATTATTACACACACTCTTCGGGCCCCTGAGCATACACTTTTTTCTCCAATATTGATTCTCTGTGTGCCCTTGTCATATTTCAGTAAGTCCTGATAGACTGAAGAAAAGATGTGCCATTCCCTAAGGGCTGCATTAGCAGATTCTCTCCTGGAATTCTCTGCCCACACAGATTGACAGAAGCTGCTCACAGAGTAAAAAAAAAAAATCCTTTTTGGACTAAAAAGTGCTACCCAGGAGAGGCCAGCTGTCCTGCCTCCCAGATACCATTTTCTCTGGGGCTGTGGCAAGGGTCAAGCATTTTGCAGAAGCATAAACTCCCAGAGTGTGCCTCAGTAGCAGAGGTACCTGCATGGTTTATCACTGAAGCACACTGAATTACCAGCTGAATTTCTCAGGTGACAAATTCTGCAACTGAAGCCACACAGGCTCAGCTTGTGAACAATTACCCACCCCACTCATTAGGCCTTTTATTTAATGAGGTATTCCAAGCAAACACAGCCCCAAGTGGCACTGCCTAAAGGCTTCTCTCTGATTAAAAGCAGGTACTTAAAACATTTTCAAGGGATTATGCCAAACACACATTGTACTTGGCTGAAATATTCTTTATTTTAATGTCACAAACATCTAAGTAACCTGTGCTTTTGCTATCAGTTCATTAATGATGAATATATATTAAAAAGGCTCTTTATAAAATTAAAGAGAAAACAACAGACCTACTGCCTGGCTTTATACACAGAAAGCATGCAGAAAATATCACTAATGCAGTACAAATGATCAAATACAAACAAATACATTAAGTAGGTCACATGAAATCATCACATCTGCCTAAGAATACTATGAATGACAACCAATTCGGCATTTACATTTTAATCCAGTTTAAATTCACAGATTAACTGTGGATCATCCTTGCACAAAACACCTCAGTGGTACAATGCAGACTACAGATAAGAGGTCACCACTGCAAAGTAATTCCAGCAGAAAAATTTAGTGGTTCAAGTAGAGATGAGAGAAGCCTCGATTTGATGCTCTTTTCAGATAATTCCTTTGCAAACAGCAAAGCAAAAAGCTCCCTCATA
This sequence comes from Vireo altiloquus, assembly GCA_013396875.1. NCBI lineage: Eukaryota > Metazoa > Chordata > Aves > Passeriformes > Vireonidae > Vireo > Vireo altiloquus. The sequence goes on from VZRF01010168.1 coordinate 17,776, forward strand.
TGCAACGTGTTCAATTCATTATACAGCCTGCATTTGGTTTTATGAACCCAATCAACGAACACTGATCACATCAATACCAGTGTGCCATGGAATTTTATTTAAATGAGAATTCAACTCATTTTGGATGCGGGNTGCTGTGCCTCTCTTTAGCAGCACTAAAAAGGTGTTTTGCTAACCACGTACAGAGGCTGCAATTGCCACATCATCTGTCCAGGTCCCCAGGCGACATCTGCCTGCCACCATCAGTGTGACAAAGCAATTTATGTCCTGCAGGGTGTCTGCTGAAAGCAGAAGAGCCCAACTCCATTCCCCTAACTCCTCAAGCAGTCATTTTTCTGCAAAGCCAATGACAGAGTTAAAAAGTCAGTTCATGGAACTTCTCTCCTGGTTTTATGTCTCACAGGCCTCTGGCAGCTGAAATCTCTCACTTCTGGGAAAGGCAAAGCCCATCCTGCCTCACAGGAGAAAACAGGAATATACTTCCAGGGCTTCTCTTATCTTCCCAGTGGCAGGTGAATCAAACAGAAGCTGCCTTACCCAAACTACTTTGGCACAAAAGTACTGCCAGTACTGCAAAAGACAGCTCCCCACGCAGCAACTTCCAGACATCCCCATGTCCCAGGAGAACATTTCAGAGATGGAGATTACAGAGCAGAGTTTATTTAGCTTTTACACTCTGTGCTATCTCAGCTGGAAAAGTGGCATTAGTAGAAAGCTTTGAGCGCTCTCCCACACGATCAGTAACAGAACAGCAGTGCTAAATCCGCTGTCACACACACATCTGGACGCTTGCAGCGCCCACTACTCAGCCACAAGTCACCCTGGAACTGCCTCCATTCGAGGCCAGGAAAACCAAGTTATCTCTTGATTAATTTCAGCTCCTTCCCACTCACCAGTTTGCCCCTCTGCTGAGCAGACCTGGTCTCCCGGAGCGTGTAGACGTCTCCACAGACGGAGATCTCCCGCCACACTCCGGGCTTGGACTCCTCCGTGAATCCTCCTTTGGGATGCATGACCAGCACCCCGTTGGTTGTCAATCCATCCATGTGGCCATCAGGGTTTTTCCACTTGGCTGCTTTTTCCTACGTGTGACAGTCACAATGACTATCAGAAACACATCAAACCAACCTAAAGAAAATCCACTAACAGTTACTAAAGTGCAGCTTTGTTGTTAAAGACAATTATGACCACGAGTCTCTGCTGGTGATAACTCAGGCACATAAAACTGCAGTTTCTACTTAACACTGCAGCTGGTGCATTGGAGTAATAAAAGTCTAATGACAGTACAAGTTATCAACCAGTACAAGGAGATTTGGGGTTTGAAAATAACAGAATAAAAACCAGAGCTTGCTCGTAACGTCATTATTAGCAGTACTTACACCAAGAAATATATTTTTAGACGAGTCAAAGCCAGCTGCAAAGATCCTGGCTGTGTATGGTGGGCTCCTGTCACAAACAATCCTGCAGGCAAATCGGGAGATGGTGCTCTGGGTAATCTGGGTTTCATCATTATTTTGATTTCCTGAAATAGTATCTGTTACTACAAAGTCTATGGGGCTTTCTGTTGACCTCCCGACCTGCAAAAAAATTAAGATAATGGTAAAACTAAAAATACCCACAGAAATATGAAGCATTAAGGACACAGTTTTGCCAGGTCAATATTGATGACATCAGTAAACTACTGCCTGCTGAATTTTTGGATCCAGAGACTAATTTGTATTTCCACATTTGTCCTAGGCAGAAATACATCACGGACATGGAATGACAAATTTTCACTTGCCACAAGTGATGTTCATCCTTGCTTAAAATAAACCACCACAGCTGATTTGTTTGGTGAGAATATTGTCACCAAAAAAAGTATTATCACCTTGCTATTTCCTCATCCAACCACAGCAAATTACTTGCCACTACATTCTGTCAGTTAAGAAAACACTAGCTTGGATTGACAAGTTTCATTCACATTTTCCAGCCCCAAATTAATTTGACATGAAAATAAAGGACTTTTTTTAGACCCAGAACTTGGTTATTTTGATATGCCGTAACAAAGAGCTACCCACCTTCATGTTTTCAGGATTTGTAGTCCCAGAAAGAAGAGTTTTTCAGGCAAACCCCACCATATGATTAAATTAATTCCTAATCATACACATGCATGACTAACAGAACTAATAACTCTTTTCAGAAGAAATGAAACACACTTGATCAGTAGACAGGAATATTTTTCTATCTTGCCATGTATAAGTTTTAATTCTAAATCTGGAAACATCTGGAACAGAAACCTTCATGGCTACCTGGATGGAGGGATCTGACTGCCAGACAAACAGACAGTGAGGCTTTATCAATATTTCTACAGGCAGATTAGTGTTACACCAACTTTGAGCATAACTGGGAAAGTGGAGCTGAGGAACAAGAAGTGGAACAGAATATTAATTTTACAGACACCTTGTGATCAAACAGAATTAGGAATGCTCTTCATATGAAACTGCCTTTAGTATCAAGTATTTACATTTATATAAAAGAACCTCCTCACTAAACATGATCTGATTGTCCTCCAACAACTTCCCTTCTGCTCAGATCTTGCTCTTGAAAGCCAGCTATGGGGAGCCATGTATGGTTCCATCATTAGCAAACATCTCTGCAAACTACATCTGCTTTAAGGAAACACTGTTCAAGAGTCAAGGAAATTAATATTATTAACACCTAACCCTTGTCACAACAGAATTGACAAAAATAGTATAGGGATCTCTCCTGTACTTCTCTCATGCTTCAAGCTCTACTTTGCAGGGTTACACTCTACCACATGTCAAAATTCATGTCTTCAGTGACACATCCAGTTACCATCTCCATATCACAGGGCTCAGCAAAATGGGAAGAGCTCTCTGCAGAGGAAATACTCCACAAGACCTAATCAAAAGTGTACATTTCAATTTCTCACAGAAAGTGTCTGCTAGAATACTAAGGAGACAGAGTTTACCAACTATTTAATATGGGGTAGTTCTGATTTATGTAACTTGACAACTTGAAGCTAAATCTTACAAAGCAATATTCTTCTTCCTTTTACAGTATTATTTCTAACAGGCTTCTATTTCCCATCCAAAGCAATTCCTGCTAAGAGTCAGCACCGAGCAGCAGCAGGAACCTCATTAATAACTTTTGACTATTCTCTATCTGTATGCAGAGTCTCTTAATCAATAACAAATATGAAATTAATTTGTTCATAACAAGTTTCTGCCTCTTGCAGTCTCTGGAATAGATCATTCTCTCAAAGCTTCTAGATGCAATTAGAGAAAAACCTGCCCCATTTTTCCTTGAAGGATGACAAAGCACACAAGTGTGTGCTCCCAGCTTTTCTTACATCACACTAATCCTTCACCATGAAATCCAAATATGTTTGGATATAACCATTAAGATCTATAAACAATGCTTCTATGTGTTGATTTTTTTTAATCTATGCAATGACATGTAATACTCTATATAAACACTTAGGTACTTATCTCATTTGTGTCACAAGTATGCCTATGCAAAATCAAGTGTTTAAAATATTTGGTTTTCTTCACTTTTCCTGTTGAGAAAGCCTTCTAGAGGATCAGTCTCATGCATTGTGTTACTTTTCGGCATTGGAATTTATTTCAACAAGTGGCCTTCAAAATCTGGCAATTTCTCAACTCTGTATTAAATCAAGATTTTGGGGTTGAGATTACCTGAAAAGCAAGTGCCTAAGGAATAAATGAAAAACTTGATGCTATCAACATCCACCCTCCAAAACACTTAACTCATCTGCTGTTGCAGTCAGACTACAGTCACCACAGACCAAGTTCCATCATTCAGAGCTGCTCTTCACACACTTCACTACTCATTTTTCTCCTGTTTTCCTCCACAGTACAGAACACTTTCTGCTTTCTAGAAATTTCAGGCTGTATTCTGGGACCTTTCTTGTTCACTGTGTCATAATGATTTCCCTAAGTTGCTTCCAACAAGAACCCATAAATCTCCCAGGTGCTGCAGAGGCAGACAGTGTTGTCTCCTCTGCAGGTGACTGGTAAAGGCTGCATGAGAGGCAGGCAGTGCCTCTGTCTGCTGGTGTCTGCTGTCACTCACAGCAGAGCTGCTACAACACAGCTCCTGACACAAGAAAAAACCTGCCAGCACAGAATTTAACAGCTGCACATTCCTGGGCTTCAACAGAATTTCACTCTGATGAGAATTGGACTCTGCATCTTCTGAAGGGCCACTCTTCAGGAAAAAAATCAATGCTTCATATTGAATGTACTTGCTTCTTGTATAAACCTGTAGTTATTTAGGGTAGGAGCTACACGTTTTGGTTCTTTGTAGTGGAATGAACAGGTAAAATCAACCCCTTCTCACACCATCAAACCATGGAGGAACAGGTTCAACTTCAGCTAATGCATCATCAACAGAATGGTTAAATTCTGAAGAAAATCTTGATTTATAGAAGCTCATGGACACTCATGGAGCATACAGAGTCTGGGAGATGCCAGAGTATCACATTTGTTCATTCTTTTTGTAATTAAATGAAGAAATCTGGATGTCACTAAGACAAAGGTGCATAGTAGCATTTGCACACAGATTTCATTATATAATTACATTTAAAAACCCCAAAAAACAAAACTACAAACAACACAGCAGAACAACAGCTTGGGAAGCACAGCAGGAATGAACAAACAGCCAAGTGATTTGCCCAGGATTAATACATGTTAACAGCAGTCAAAGTGGGGCCTCAGTGCTGAGGATGATCCTGTGGTGTGGGACTTATCCTTCCCTTTTCAACTTCCACATCTTACACAAGCCAGGAACACACATTTGAAAAGAAAACAACAAACTCCAAGGATTGTCTTGGCATCCAAGTGATGCTTGACCAGCAATGAAACTCTGCTGTGCAGACCAACAGACACAAAATTTGTCATCGTGTACCACAGGGCTGCACTAACCACCCTCAAGTAACTTTTCTCCAACAGATTCATGGGGACAGTTAAAATCCAATGGCTCATATAAATAATGGAAACCTCTTCAACTGCTCTGGCATTGCTTCCATGGGGAATTATTGCCACAGCCTACCAGACCACTCCTGTTTCCACCCTCCCCAGCCATCAGCCCCTCCAGGCCAATGCACAGAATGCAATCTGTCAGGGGTGATGGATTCTTTCCCAGCCTCTCACTCTCACTCCCCATAGCTGGGATGAAATACAGGAGATGTGGCTTGTTCTTCAGACTCAGTTGTTTATTGGTTCTTATCTATGTTACAGTCTTAGAAGCTGTGAGTTCTGCTAACAAGGTAAAACAAGGTTAATAATGGTGGTTCTCTGGCTTGGCAGAGCTTTTTCAAGGACCTTTGGTCCAATAATGATTTGTTAACTAAATTATTTTGATTTCTAACTCACTATTCTAAGTTCAGCAGTGTAGATTTTCTTATCTAATTATAAGACACTATCTAAACCCATGAAGAAGAAGGAAGACAGAAGTGAAAAAGAAGTATCCAGCCACGACGTTAAAATCTCCATCTTTACAAATGTGTATTACTGTATTCAAAACTTTAAATCTTAAATTTTTCACCCTGTGACACCACACCTTCTATCCAAACTACACACGTGTGACCTCAAAACCATCACTCAATTTTGGAAGCCTATCTCAAGGCCTCAGATCAAATGTAGGGCTTTCTTGTGGAACAGCATCTTCCAGCACAGAGAATTCAAAATTCTCAGCCTCCAGGGTTCCAACAAGAACCAGCCAGAGAGCAGAAACCTGAACCAGGACACAGCACTTGGAGGTCACATTGAGATCAAGTCACAGCAGGACCCCCTACACATCCCAAGACTGAAATGGTGTCTTATCCCTCCCAATAAAAGCTGTACCCACCACTAGGATATTATGCAACAGCTGTCTATGCAATATGCACAGAAAAGCAGCTGTTCTGCAACTCTTTACTCATTTTTTACTGTACTGAAGAAAGAGGAAGAATCCAGCTTTCAAAAATGGCTTTTCAAAATTTATATACAGGAAAAAATTTCACTGGAGCTACTCAAGAGCTAAACAAGCATCACACAGTAACTCCAATGAATGGGTTACATTTTTCTTTCACTAGTCAACATAGAAAAACCTATTTCAGTTCACCCTGTCTGCTCAATCCTTCATTCTGCAGCAAATGAACAAGACTGGATTTTAATCAACTTCTATTTGGACCTAATAGTTTCAGTCACACTGGGAAAATTTAATATAGAGCAAAACACAGAAGTCAAGAGAAGCAAAGACATCTGCAAAGAGTTATTTCCTCCTCTGTCAACAGCATTCAGCTGCTGACCCTGCTAAATATGAAAGGCTGAACGAGGAGGGATAACAATTCCTAGTGAGGTGCTCTAATTGGAGGTCAAAGATAACACAGACCTGATCAGTCTAGAATGAAAAAGGTTGCTTGGCATGTTTGGGTTCCCCAAGTTTGAAGACTAAGTTTGCACAGGATTTCTGCTCTCTCTTATTATACATAAAAATTACCAGGGCACAAGAAAATCACTCAGGTTAGCAGAATGTTAAATGATGCAGAAAACTACAAATGCATACAGGGGGCAGTGAGCACGTGTTGGACAATAGATGGGAGCTCAGAGAGACTCAGCCCAGTCCCCTGCACCACCTGAGAGATTTGCACACCCCTCAGGAACACTTTACCATTTATCACTGGTTTGTCTCCCAGACTGCACAGCTCCCACATCCCCCTCCCTACCTTCACTTTTACCTTCCTCCTTCCCCATCCCACATCCCACTCCTTCCACTTTGTTTTCACTCCAGTGACTTGATTAACTGGAGGGTGGTGGGTGTAATTCTGTGCTCATTCATGAACTCAAACAGAGCACACATTTCTCTCCAGTCCTGTTTGTCTTCAGAAAAAAGGCAGAGCACAATTAAAGGAGTAAGTCAGTAAGAACATTAACAGATGCTGGTGGAGGTTTGAGAAGAAGAGCATAATGCAAAATTTCAAAGTGCTCCCATCTTAATGCAGCTGGGTTAGACTGTGGAAATCCCACAGGTCACAGAGAATACCCAGAGGACAGTGCAGAACTGAGGTTCCACATGTTGCTTTCAAAAAACAATCCAAGTATTTTAGAGCCTTACCTGAAACATGTCTGTATCTTTGTCATGAATATATTCCACTATAACTGTCTGGCTTCTGGATAATGTGAAAGAGATACTGTGGTGACCTTTGGAGCTGATTGCCTGGTGAATAAAAAAAAGAGATTATATTACACACAAAAATATTGTAATCAAATTCATTTTGCTACATAAACACCTTGGCTATGATCAGGAAAAGCAGCGTATCGTAACATGTTATTACAAGGTTGGGTAAACACATACAATAGGATTTTTCTTGTTTGTTTTTCATGGAAATCCCCAAGCTGCACTTGTTTGTTTCTAGTTCAGAAGTACCCAATACTTATTATTTTTACAGTTCAGACTCCAAACACCTTTTTTCTCTGAAATTATATTTACTTTCTAACCCTTGTACCAACTTGTACCCCAGCAAAGACTTGGAGCTGAGGGAGTTTTAGCTTGTTGTTTTTTGGGGGGTTTTGGTTTTTTGTTTTTTTTTTAAAGTGAGCAATAGAACTGATTTCCAGTTAAAAGTCAGGATTTCAGGGAAATCATTACTGCTAGATAAATTTCTGGTTATATCAGAAAGAGCCCAGCAATTTTATATAACTGGTGACAAAACCCAAACACTTTCAATGTGTTTTTCCTCATTAAAGTGTACTTTTTACTACCTGTCAAAGTAGATGGGTGTCTACAGAAAGGGATTTAGCATCAAAGACTAAATGGTATTTCAGTATTTAAAACAAGACAAGAAGAGGACAGCACCTGTTTTATCTTGCCAAGACTGAGGGAAATGAGCTGAGAAACTGAATCTACTGGCTAACAGGGAAATAGATGTAAATATAAAGGTCCATATAACCACGCACAATTCTGGAAGGTAATGACTGTTACTGCTCAGAAAACACTTTGCAGACACTTAAGCAATGAATTAATAGGTTAATTAAGGCTTTCTCCAGTTTTCAGCTAAAGGGATCATTTTCTCCAAGAGGTTCTCTCACTTGCTCCATTCCTTCATTGTGCTTTTCACCTCAAGAATTCACAGATAGGGACAACTAAACATATTCCACTCATCTGCCTGCTATCTCTCACAAAAGCCTAAATTATGCCAAAGCTACATCAATTATTGAACAAATCATTAAAAATCCTTCTGAATGCTGGAGGTATTAAAAACATCTATGTGCATACTAAAATCCTACTAAGGGTTAGCAAGAGTATTTGACACAGAATTATTAAAAATACATAATGGAGGAATTGAATTGTTTTTTGCAAACCTCATGCATTTACAACACCAGAGACTGTTTTTACAAGGTGTATACTGGTATCGTGGAAAATGTCCTTGCCAATGGCACAGGGGGTGGAGCTGGATCATCTTCAAGGTCCCTTCCCACCAAACCTATGATTAGGCAAGAGGACCTTTTCCAGAACTTCTTTCCTGCAATAAAGCCTTTAACTAAATTTGAAGACAAAGTATAGGAGTTGTAACGGCTGAAAAGTGATATAAACACAGTTGGTAATCAGCAATAGGCAGATTCTGAATTTCCCAGATTATCTACAGTGTTTTGTAGTAAGCACTACAGTGGCACACAATATGCTGCAAGAAAAAATGGCACTAAGATGCAGTTTAAATGAAGTCACTAACACTCTGTGACCTGCCAGGACAATGAGCTGTGGTCTCAAAACTTTTTCCTCTGTGCCTGTCTGACAATGAAGAATGGGATCTCAAACCCTGGGCAGGTCTCATGTGTTCCTAGGATATAAAAGAAATAAAGCGATAATCAGGAGACTGCTAGACTTTAAGTTTTAAACTTAATATAGCAATAATCAGTTCATATTCATATTTTTAGATATCATTTCAAACATCAGAAAGCAATAGCTTTCATACACAAGATTTCACTCACTTCCACAAAATTCTGTTGCAGCTGGAATACAACAGAGGACAGACTGTTAACGTGACAGTCCTTGATGCCTTAGGTTTTAACTTTTCTATTTTTCAAATCCTGCAGTGCCCAGTGTAACTCTGCAGTTCCCTGGAGCTCGTTCAGTGCTGTTCTCTCATGCTCACACTGACATAACAAAGCCTCTCCAGCTCCCTCTCCAAGGACACCCAGACCCTCCTGGGCCCAACAACTGCAAACCTTCATCTTGGGGAGAGGCAGGCAAGCTTGGGCAAATTCCATCCTTGCCTGGCTTCTGCTTGGGGAATTGATGGTGATATCAAAGTGGGAAGAACTCATGATCTGTCATTGTCCATTTTGGGATGCACTGAGGCAGGAGCCTCTGGAGCCCAGAGTGTACCTCTGAAGGCCTTTCAAATAAATCCCTCCTTTATTCCTTTATTCCTGTCCAGTCTCTGTTTCTAGGTAGCCATTTAAGGCATCATCCTGACTGCAGTCCCAGCCACTCTGTGCAGCACTGGCCACCAGCACGCAGGTAAAATTCCCAGGCAGGGATGTGTGCCCCAAGCTCACACTCTCATCAAGACAAGCTTTGGGATCACATGGAAGCTTTGGTGAGAACCCAAGCTGAAAGTTTTAAGGTCTGACGGAAAAAACACAGAGGGAAACACAAGGACTTCCTGAATTACTGAGTAAGGTCGTGCCCTACGCCTCCAGAGCTCAGGGCTTAGATATATTAATAATACTGACCAGGGTCAGTGCGTCCTCTGAAATTCCAGGGTAGGACATAATCTTCTTTTCTGTGTGTCCTCCTTTCCACTCCCAACTTTTCTTCCCCATTTACTTCCCCTCCTCTTTGTTTCCATTATTTATACCCAGTTATTTTCAGTGAAGAAACACTACATTTAATTTCCTGGAATTGTGTAATCATTTTTGGACAAAGCCAAGAACATTATGAGAAATGTTTCAACTTGTGTCCTTTCACAGCCTGCTCAGCACCAACAGTTGCTCCAATTCAAAGACACTTCACAGGCATTTTAAGTGCTGGTCTCAAAACAATTGACCACTTCCAAGTTAAAAAAAAATAAATTTAAAAAAAAAAGTGACAAGTATTTTAGGAACTACACACAACAGTGGAAAACTCCTAATAAAACACCATTGTGAGCAGAATGCAGACACAGGCAAAATCATGAAGGATTTTGACTGCCTGAGGAACCAAAGAACCACACCACCACAAGTTCCAAAAGAGTCAGGAGATTGATTGCACCAATCTGGTTTGTGGCAATCAAAACAGTGAGTTTGCCTTTTTACTGCTTTTTGAATTTCCTGTTTTTTCTGTCAGCAGGATTTCCCCCTCAAAAACGCCTTGATGCTGTCACATAATTGCCCTGGGGTAGCAATTGAAGTCGTGAGAAAAGCCCTGACTCCCACAAGAATTACAGCAGCTTCACAAGTTCTAGCAGATAAATTCAGAGTTTCAGGCTGGACAACACTATGCCCACGTTCCAGGCAGAAAACAGGACAAGGAAGAGCAAGAACCTGGCACTAAACTTTACCTTTGTCTCTTCACCTCCACCTCAAGGCTGCCAAGATCCACCACAGCAATACTGGGTATTTTCAAAGCTTTTCCCTGGAATCCACTAAGCTTTTGAGCGAGTGGAACTCTAGAATCATTTTGGTTTTAAAACACCTTTAAGATCATCAAATCCAACATAAATCCCAGGGTTGTGGTTTCACCTGAGTGGTCATAGAAGAGAAATCTCCCTTCAGGCACTTCTAGTATTTTGGGCTCCTTTACTCTTCCCTGATCTTACTTTGAGCAGTTTGTTCCTATTTTTCAGGTTCTTAAAAGTTTAAAGAAAATTATCAATTGAACAGGAAAAAAAACCCCACTCTCTGAATTAGTTTCCAACAGATTCAAATGCTGGAAAAACCTCACTAACATCCATAGCCTGAGTTTACCATGTCAATCCAAACCACGTGGCTCCAGACTGGCCAGAGCACATCCCACCTCTTGTTCAGTAGGAATGTTGGTGGGGAGATGGAGGCTGTGTGAATTCAGCTGCCTACACCAAAGTTGGTTTTATACACTTTTATAACTGTCTCTGCTGAGCTCAAGTAACTCCCTCTGGAGGAAACAGAGAGCAGAGTGCAGATGAACTGACAAAAATCCTGTGGAGGAACGGAGGGAACAAATAGCAGCAAGAGATTTTTCCAGAGTAATTCCACTGCTAATGACCATTCACAGCAGGGCTGAGGGATTTTTAAAAGTCCAAATGCCAAACAAAAGCAGTAAGGGAACCCTCAGGTGCCACATTCTGCGTGGCATGAAGGGACAGATTGCCCCAGCACCTTTCCAAGGCAGGGCTCATGTTTGCACAGCAATCCATCCATCTCCATGGGGTTTTCCAGATGGAGGCTCCGAGCCTCACCGTATGTTGAGCTTGCTCTTAAGGTGAGCAGGAAGATTCCTCTCCATTGCCCAAGGCAAATCCCACAGCTCCCCCAACTATCTCAAGATTTGTATTCTGGTGATTGTGGGTCAAAACTGCCCGATTTTAATAGAGACTCAAAGGACAAGGCCCATGACCTCACCCCAACAACATGGCCCAAGCAAATATTCCTTTTTAAAATTATTTTTCATTTCTCAACTTTGCTAGCAGCTCAAGTTTCCAGTAATATCCTTCCTGCGGACTGGAATTACACATGGCCTTGGTTTTTCCCCTGCCTCCTTACACACACTTTTTCATTCTTGCTCCCTTCTCTCCGTTTTGAGAAGAAAACCTCGTTCCAGCACTTTGCCCTCACAATCAAAGCAGCAGCTAAAGGCTACGACTTACAAATCTGTCAGGTCTCAGAGGAGCCAAGATCAAATAGAGATCAAACAGAGTCTGCTTTCCCAGCAGCAACACTGCAACTCTGCCAGCCCCTGGAATATCTCAGTCCAGCTGAATTCTTTGCTCTCCACTCACTCCCCTGGAAAGGTGGATGCTATCAGTTTTATCACCATTTCAAGAAGCGAGAAAATAGAACTCCCTCGCCCCACATAAAACCACCTTGTAGATAAAGGGAGTAAGACTATACAGGGGTTATATTTAAAACCAGTGTTTGTCAGTGCTCTGCTTTTTCAGCAAAGATACAGAAAAAGGATGGAACAAAACTAAAACCTAACAAATCTTCAACAGATTATCCCCAAGAGCAGAAATGGCTCTTTAGTCAGAATTTCCACCTTTTTCTCCTACACTGAACTTACATCTGTCCTCAGCCAGATGTTCCCTACCTAGGATCTCTTCCTGGTGTGCCACAGCAAAGCCCTGCACACCGACAGTGCTGCTCATTCCCCTCAGTCACCTCCAGCCCCAGAGTTCAAGAACAGGTCCAGAGCTCACGGCACGATTACATCAACTTAACACTATTAAGTCAAACCTTCCGTGTCAGGAGCGTGTCAATGAACTACAGAAGCAGGTCCCAAAATTCTCAGGGCCTTTAGGCTGCAGCTTGCAAAGCTTGCAGGGAACAAGTCTAATCCACTTCTAGAAATAGAGATTTTATTGCTTCCTCCTGGCTTGCAAACCATGTTTCCAAGGAATGAAAAAAAAAAAATCTCTGCATTTGGAAATTTAAAATGAACCATTCCCTTGTGCCAGGTGAGCTCCCCAAAGATGGCAAGAGGGACTTAACGTTATTACAGTCACCAACTCTGGTGCACTATAGCAGAAACAAAAGCTAAAATCCATTAAGAAAGAGGCAGATGTCTCACAGGAAAGGCTGCTTCATCAGAAGAGGAGTTTTAGTTTAGTTAATTAGGTTGGATTAGGACAATAAAATGATTTATGGGAACACTTTAGTTTTCTTTGTTGGTAGTCAAGCTGACCGACACCACAGTGACGTGTTTAAAATTAATGACAGCAGAGCCTTCGTGAGTTAAATGCTTTCGGACTTGGCTGCCGGCCTTCCATTGCTTTCATAAAAAGAGAACACAAGAAACACTCAGGGATGTCAGACAAAAGATCTTGCAACTTAAAAGGAAGCTTTAGCCAGCAAGGAAGGAAGCCTTCAAAAGCGAAGAACACATCCCATTTCCACTGGATTTTTGGACAGACTGACTGCCAGGGCCAGCAGACTCTGCGTTATCGTAAGAAAATGTAACAAAAGCTCATGAGCATGAGCCGCTGATATTTTACCCACATCAGAAAAGTGTGTCCACTTGGGTAGTTTCCCAGCAAATTAAGACAGATGCCAATTCGTTTAACATTAGCTGAAGACTGTTTGCAATTTTACTCTGCCTCAAACTTAACAGTAATTGCCCAGAATTACTGCTTCTCTAACACTGCATTTCAATAAATTTACACTGACCTCTGCCTACTGATAAAGCTATTATATATATACTGTCATTTTCCTATAGCCTTCTGCAAAGAAAGACACATCATTATGGAAACCTTATGGGTTTCATGTGCCTGTAGGAGAGACTGAAATATCTGTACCAACCACAATCAGTGGCCCAGCTCTTTTAACTCTGCATCTGCTTCCTGCACAGCACCACACAAGCCCATTCTTCCACAGTTTTCCCTTTCCTTATAAACATTACAACTGCGACAACATCTATGCAGTCATTTTTGAAATACCAATGTTAACACCTTGTCTGTCTCTAATACTTCAGCTGCCAATATTCTCTTGACAACTAAATGAGTGTTAGGAAATGGCCAAAAAAAGACCAAGAGCCAGTAACTGCATGTAAGGAAAGAAATGTGCCACCATAAGGAAATTAAATTCTGTCACTTTGAAACGACCTACATGTGGCACTGTCTGCAATCCCTGTCACAATGAACGAGTTGAAGCATGCAAATGTCAGGTCACCCATCCCACTTCAATTTACTGAATGCAGATCACTCCCAAACTCAAGGCACATGGGCTCAGAGACTACACAGAAACAAAGTCAGCACAGTGTGGTTTATTTACACTTCACATTTTTATGGCTTTTGAAGCACTCCCAGGTTTGTTCTGTGCACCCTTTCCTGCTGAGGCTGGAGGGGGCAGAAGGGACAGCACATTTGTCTTGAGCACACATCAAAGCCATCTGCTCTAAGTGCACATGTGGGGTTGTGTGCTGCCACTCGAGCAATTCACCATTTATCAAGTCAACAGGCAGATGTTAAACCATTTTCTCCATTTGCTGAATCTGTGTTGTTTTAGACAACCAGCCAATACCACACACAGCACCCTCTCTAGAGAGGCAGCATCAAAACATGCCATTCCCTGATTCTCTAGTTGGGTACCACTAATGCCTTAGGTTTTACCTTTTACATTTTTCAAATCCTGCAGTGCCCAGTGTAACTCTGAAGTTTCCTGTAGCTCATTAAGTGCTGTTCTCTCATGCTCACACTGACATAACAAAGCCTCTCTAACTTGGTGTCCAAGGACACCCAGACCCTCCTAGGCTGAAAAACTGTAAACCTTCATCTTAGAAAGGGGCAAGCTTAGAGAAATTCCATCATTGGCTGCGTTCTGCTTGGTGAATTTATACTGATATCAAAGTGTGAAGAACTCGTGACCTGTTGTCCATCTTGCGATCCACTGAGGCAGGAGCCTCTGGAGCCCAAAGCGTACATCTGAAACTCTTTCAAATAAATCCCTCCTTTATTCCTGTCTAGTCTCTTTTTCTAGGTAGCCATTTAAGGCATCACCACAACAAGGAAGGAGGCAGAAAGGTAAAAGCTTTCCTAGATAAGCTACTGTAAAGCTACGTCAGGGCTGATAAAACACTTGGCTGTACTCTGCTTTTCCAGAGAAAAATGTAGAGTAGGTTACTCCTCAAACAAAAGCAAGTGTTCAAAGTATCTTCAAAATGCACAGTGGGCATTGGTGAAATTGCACAGATTGAAGTTAAGGATCCAAACCATCATTTCTGCAGCCACTGACAAGACCAGAGTCCCACCTCATTCCTAGGACTCCTGACCAGCTCTGCAAGCCCAGCTGTTCCCTTTAATAAGCATAAGCAACTCAAAGTAGACACTGGTTTATACCAACAGGCACCAACTTTATGATGCAGTAGCTCAGGAGCTGCTTTGTAAATCACCAACCTTTGGTGGCTGTGAACCAACATTTTACAGAACCAACCTATGAATCATTTTCTGCCTAATCTCACATTTTCACTTTTCTAGCCCTTAGACTCTTCCTTCTC
Organism: Vireo altiloquus; assembly: GCA_013396875.1. Classification (NCBI taxonomy): domain Eukaryota; kingdom Metazoa; phylum Chordata; class Aves; order Passeriformes; family Vireonidae; genus Vireo; species Vireo altiloquus. The sequence continues at coordinate 32,947 of VZRF01010168.1, forward strand.
TCCTTTCATTTCCTTCTGTCTGTGTTCAGTAACGTTATATTACAAGTGATCTTCCATCCATCTTTGAAATCATCTCTATTTTTCCTCCTTTAGTCAGCTTGCAGAATTTCCTCCCCCAAGCAGACCAGAGGCATCACACAAAGCTGCAGCAGTGTCAGATACATCAACCACCCAAAACATAAAGCATCCTTCCCAAAATCCAGAATGCCCCTCTGGACGCACTGGTGCATGCACACTGCTGTGACATTTTCTATCACAGCTGCTCTGGAGGTGCCTGCTGGGAATCCTGTGTTGAGGACACTTTTCACCTGCTCTGGAGACTCAGGAGACATTTCTGTTTATCACTGTCCTGTGCAGGGTTTCATCTGTTTGACAGGAGACCTTAAGAGTTGTTGTATCAGACAGTCATGTGCCTATTTCTGGAAGTTTTGGTAGTCAACAATAACTCATCTATACTAAAAAAAGTCCCACTACTTCTCATTTACTCCAGCAGGGATTCTCTTTTCACTCTCTCAAGTGATCACTACAGAGGATATGGGGATGCCCCATTGTATTACAGGTTAGATTTCCATATTCCTGTCAATACAGATTACAACCAAATTATTAAGATAATTTTTTGGACACCCATGAGACCTTTCCTGAAGTGTGTCTTAATGGAAAGCAAAAATTCTGACTCCAAAACTCCTGGCATTAACTCCCTAGGAGTAGGATTTCTCTGGGAAGACTACAAGCCTACAGATTTAAACATGAAGGCATAAACATGATTTTGTCACTGCAGCTGGGTCACATCCCCAAAACTCTTGACACACCCACAAAAATATCAGTAATTAGAGAAGGATGCAACAGTGTTCGTAACTGAACATTCTGGTGCCAACAGTCTACAATTCATTTATACACATCAGGAACAAAAGCAGCAGATGCCTGGCTACACTCATGTATTTGGGTATGCCAAGCACACAAAATAGCCACAAATTAGAATCCTTAACTAAAAGCCAGACACAAAAAAAAAAATAGTGCTGAAGTCCCCTCAAGGGTTTCTATCAATACACAGAATGAAAGATTTGTACACTCGGCTCATCAGCAGTGAATGCTTCTGTGAATCAAAGCACCCCTGAGCACCAAGCTGTGCCTGCCTGCCAAAGGAGAGCACGTAATAACACCAGGAGAAGCTGCAGATCATTCCACAGCTCCCAGGAACCATAAACTGCATCTGACACAAGTCAGTTTTACATTAAGACAGCCAAAGACTCTCCAGACAGTTACCTTAACAGACCTGTTAAGCAGCTGCACAAAACTCTCTCAAGAGGGGGGAAAAAAAAGCTAATTCCTCTTGCCAAAAAAGCCATTCAGTGCTTCTAGAAAGTAGTTATATTTTATAGAGCCCATCAAGGGACAGAAGCTGCTTTCTAGAAATCACACTATAGAATTTTGTCTTGATAGAAGGTACTCTTTGACACAACAAACCCAAAAGCAATCAGGTTCTTTTTTACTGGTCTGGGATTGCTACAGGAACTGCAACAAGTCATTGCAAAATGGACTTTGTGGCAATTTCCTCTGTGGAGACTTTCAATTAAAAAAAGAAAAAGTCTTGTAGAATAATTCAACTGGTGCTTGAACCACGTTGGGCAAACTTGACAGCAGCTCTTGGGAAAAGAATGTTAAGCCCACGTTTCAAACAGAGCATCCTTCCTGCACGAGATTTTGGGGGGCAGAAGGCACAAGACAGGTAATCTGTAGGATCTCTCTCCTCCAGGGATGAAAGGGATGATCTGATCTCTCAGTACACTAACACAAGTTAACAGCCTACTTCTTGCATGTGGAAAAATATCACTTTGGGTTTATTTAGCCCTACAAGTACACAGTAAACAACAGTATTTCTAACCTTTCCAATTCTCATTTATACACATTACCAAGAATCTTCCCGTGCAAAGTTCAGAGAGCTTACTCACATTCCTTACACACAACTTAGTGTATTTAAAAATATAAACACACACACTCTGAACTGTGCATAACTGAGCTACTTAAGTGATTTAAGTCAACAAGATAATACATTAAACAGCAGTCAGAATTAAATCCTGATTTACGTGCTGCACAGAAGTTAAAAAATCAACTTGCTAACAAGTGGGAAGCAAGGAGCTTTCCTCACCACATGTGCACTTGCCAAACTCATTTGAAAACATAAGTGACTATAAACCCCTCTGGTGCTGTCTCTGAATCTGTGCAGAACTGAAAACAAGGCTGGCCCCGATTCCCAAACCTTTCTAAATTATCCAAGGCAAAAAAAAAGACCATCTCTGCAGCCAGGAGGTGCCATGCTGTGGGAGCACGTGAGACCCAATACTGCCTCTGCATCTTGCAGATTGAAAATGACAGTGAGAAAGCAACAAGTACAAGTCCCATCCTCATTCTTTAACCACAACTACAACAAAGTGCTTACATTTATTAACTGTAAATTTAAATTTAGGATTCATTTATCTCAGAATGCTCTGTCCCTGGGTGTTACTCTAGGACTTTTACTGCCCAAGCTCCCAGCCAGGTTCACAAAACACAGTCACCAGCAGTACAGGGAGATTCAGCTGAAAACCACACATTTAACTTCAGCACCTTTGTGTATTTACTGACTCCAGCATGGAATAAGGGACTGGGGAAAATTTCAGTATCAGCAGCACACTTCTGAGCAAAGCAAGCACAAAGGAACTGTCTGAGAGCACTTGAGCCAAAATACAGGTCATGTCTGCCACTGAACAGCTTTGATATCAGTGTGGAGCCAACAAGAACTTTTATAAGACAGTCCAACACAAACAGTCTGTAATGTGTGCTGTAAATGCTGTAAATGTGCTGCATCCTCAGCCCCCATGCCCAGAGCAGAGGGCTCTACCTCATGGTTTATAAAATCATGGAATTATTTAGTTATATTTCAAATCCCTGGGTGCAAAAGGGCGAGCACAGGGCAATTAACAGCCAGGAAAATGCACGTCTGTAGACAGGCATTTGACAGAGCAGCCACATCTGCTTCGCTCCCATCAGATAAAGACCACCACAGCCCATTACTATTCTGAGTTGGTAGCAAAATCCCTCCCTTTATAGCTTTGGAATGGAATAAATTTAGCTTACTCTAGATTGTACTGAAGGATATTCTGCAGCCCAATTCCCAGTGTTCAGAGAAAGTAATTAGAGGATTAGTCGCCTCTATTGCTCTCCATTCCTGTTATTTTCATTGTGTTCTCAAATTTGATTCTTCTGTCATTTTTCAGTAAGATTGATACAGACAGAGAAGAGGAAGGGAAATTTATTTCCCTAAAATTTAAATCTATCATGCCAGCTTAAAAATTCAAGCCACAAAGATTCGTTTTAAAATTTATGATCCTGGAATTTGGGTTTAGCAGGCTGTACTAGATGCATCCACATCAGGAAATTACCACTTATCTTTTCTGCAGTTTATTAAAATTTAAAGCAAGCTTTACAGGCAACTTGCTTTCTATTCATATGTAACGTCAGATAAGAGAACAGCTCATCAGAAGCTCTGCACTTCACACAACATGATTTTACTACTGATATGACCTGCTTTGCCCCTCTCCAAAACAGGCTGTCTCACACAGAAGGGAGGCAGAACTCCATCTCATATTAACACTTTTTTTCCAGGTGTACCTTTAGTAATAAGACCCACATTATCTGAACACACACACACAGGCAAAAGATTATTTTAAAAGTAAGAAGGTAGAGCACAAGACTAGAGTTGCAGGAGCAGAATTATGGGATATGTCATTATTCCTATGAAAAATACAGCCTAGTACCAGTGGTGGGTAGGATTTGGGGCTTTATCTTGAATGAAACAAACACTGAGAACCAGTATTAAATAATTACACAATGCACTTAGCAGGCCCACAGTGTAAATAAGGCACAGTTTTAATTAGGGTTATAGAATATCCAGTGCTTCCTAGGATAAAGCAGCCCACATTTATGTGGAGAACAGGCTTATGAAAAACATACAGCAAAAAGCACTTCAAGGAGCTTTTTCCCCCCCACAGCATGCCTAGGTAGAAGTTCTTTACATAAAAGTTAATTGTGTTTCTCAGTATTAACTGATTTAAACCATGTTTTTAATTTGGTGTCTTAAACTATTTGATTTCTTAAATCAGTTGTTTAAGCCAGGTTTTAACAAGCAGGAAAATCTTTGCTGTGTTGATTCTTCTCCTAGCAGAGCTTTGAATCCCAATTCCCAATGAAGGCTCATACAGTTAGGGGTATTTAGCACACAGCACATCAGGCTGCCCATAATAAAGATGAAAAATGTGTTCAATATAATTGCTTCATTTCAGAAAAATTCATGAATTTACGCACGTGTTTCTGAGAGCTTTAATAGGTGTATTTGACATGTTTCAAACCACTTCACTATCCACAATTTTACAGGTTTGCTGAGAGCAGGGCTTGGAACAGCCATTACACATTTCACATACAGCTAAAGAGATCACTGTTTACTTACCCATCATGTTTACACTGGAGATAAGAAGCAAAACGTTTCCCTTCTGCCACCCTCTGCCAAAAACCCCATTCTGACTCTCCAGAGAGCTGTCCCATAAATCCCAGAATCACCTAAATCCTTTCCACTGTCCCTTTCCTCTGCACCCACCTTCATCTCCAAACTCGCCTGCCCTTTACAATCTCCTGACCAAATTTCTAATGACAGTTGTTACATTATTTGGAAAACATGTTTTATATATATATAAAATTAAAAGCACTGAAATCACATGGCACTGGGTGGAATGTTAGTCAAATTCCTGGGCACTTTTGGAATACCTGGATGGTATCCAGAGGAAATCAAGACACTCTGCAACCAGCTTCAGTGAAGTCAGCTTCACTGACTGGGTGAGGGAATTAAGAAGCAGCTCCAGTGAATCCTTGGAGCAAACACTGCCTACAAATAAATTATCAAATCATCTACTGCAGGTAGTAGAAAAATCATGAGTAGTCTTTTTTTTAAATAAACAGCAGTGGCTGTGAAGATCAAATTGCAAGAACTCTGCCACCACTCTGCTGAGCTAAGAAAGTAATTGAAGAATAGTAAATGTGGGAATCTGCACTGAAATCAATTGATTCTTTCACAAGGTATGAACTGTAAAGCTACAAAACCGAGCAGGAAGCCTAATTAAAGACAACAGATGAAAATGGCAATCCAGATCAAATGCCAGATAAAAAAAATAATTACGAGCTTATATATTTTTAGAGCAAATATAATAAATGGAAAACCAAAAAGATAATCTCTTCAAAGTCAATATAAATGAAGAGTTTATTCAAATTCACATTTAATATAATTATAACTGAAAAAAAACCTAAGACATTTTTCTAACACCACTCAACAAGCTGGTACAGATTCACTGATCCTTAAAAACAAGAACTTAATAGCACAGCAATGATGAAGAAATGCAGACCACAGAGTGTGGTGCCAACACAAAAATTCTTTTTACATACAAATTGTACACAAATAGTTAGCCTTAAAGAATTCCTTTCAGAAAACTGCAGCAGAACCTCTCTTGAGTTCTATAAACAGGGAAGGAAAGGTTGGAGTGTCTCAATAACTGAATGCACTCCCCACTGGCAGCATGACTTCCAACCACCTCTGTTCTCAGTATATCTTGCCCTACCAAAACACTCATTTTTGCACTGACCCTCCAATGTTTTATTAAATCTCTGGGATAATGACATGTATTCTTTAACAAGCAAGGTAATACGTAGAAAATATTTCACACCTAAGAGGTGTTTTATTCAGCTACATTAACCCATCCTGCTCTCTCAACCTCTACTATTATTATTAATACAGCTATTACTTGTAATAGGTAATTCAGAACACCTCTTATCACAGTATCTCATTTTGACCTTTTCGTTCCTGTACATGGCAACTGATGTAAAATTATTTCCACTCAAGAGATTTGCCCTCTGACAGTTAAGTCAGGTCAGGGAGAGTGGATAACATGGATTTGAAATGATGGCACGGAAGCCGTAAACCAAAATTTGTGGTTGATTATAACTACATTTTACACTTCATAACAGTATCATTCCAAATTTACAATTCCCCAGACAAAACACATGAACTCGAGTTTGAGGCTTTTTGGTATTGGATTTTGTTGTTGAGCCTCTGTAAGAACAGCAACTAATCCCTTAAATCTCACATCTGCTTTGCCTAATGAAGCACGGGGAACAAAAGGCCCCAAGAGCTGCAAGGGTTTCCCTGCATCCATCAAGGGCTCTCACCCCCTTCCCTGCACCCTGATGTCTCTGCAGACAGAGCTGGAGCTACAAATCACATATGGGCTGTAAAGATGGTATCTTCCTTTAATCTTCCCAGACTAATGCTTCCCAGGTTTGGTTTTTTCCCCACATTAGGTACACAGAGACTCTCTCCTCTCCCTAGAAGCATCATCATTTTCTACACCTAAAAGGAAAAAAAAAAAAGGCTCCATTTTGGCAGTTACTCACAAACAGCTCTAATTTGTTTTTACAACAGCCATTACCCTCCCATTCCACACACTGCACACAGTGGCTACTATAACACACAGGAACATTTTCCATCATTTTCAAAACCCTGCAGTTACCGGGATACAACTCACCTCACCCTCCACCCAGACCCTACAGAAAACAATGAACACCTGATTCAGAATAACCAAAATCTTTTGCACACTTAATATTTTCTCCAAAAGAGCACAAAGAAATTATAATTTAGATTTTTGAACTCTGAATTATTCAGCGTACATTTCCCCCATACCAGCTATTTTCCAAAGTCACCCTCTTATCCCCTATATTGGTTTAAGTGCATCACATTTGGCTAAAATGTCGATCTGCTCCACACTAATTTGATTTCATCAGTGAAGTGTAAATATACTAAACTAAAAGCAAATCAGACTTCTTCAAAGAAATCAGTTTTCATACAGCAGCGAGTAAAAATTTCTAGGCAGTTGGCAGAGTTCAGAAGCAAATTCTGAAGTGAGGCATTTTCTGCCAGGGTTTCTTGGGTAGTTGTGGTAACTTGTGGAATAGCTCATTTAAGCTGCCAGTTTTCATTTGCTGCTCTACCAGGCAGAGTCTCTCCACTCCCTCCTTCAAATCAGTTCTGCTACTCCTGTTTGAATCCTCTCCAGTATTTCAGAATCCTTCTGAACACTTGACAGCAGATCTGCACAGTATTGGATAACACAGCCTCGTCAACACAGACGGTTCAATTCTGCAATTCCCTGCTCATCCTAGTCCAGAAATCCATTACATTTTTACCAACTGGACACAATTCCAGTTTCCAGGGCACCATCCCTGTTGTAACACCTATAGGCCCTACTGAAATTCTCCAAATATTTCACTTTGCTAGTATTTTGGTTATAATTGATTATAACTAATGTGTTTTTTCAAAAAACCCGTATCACCAAGCCATCCATGCAGCTGTTTCATTTTATTTACCCTTCTCATACCTGAACTGCTACCAATTTTGTCAAATTAAATTTACGGGGTTTGTTTTTTGGGGTTTTATTTGTTATTTTTCAAAGTTTTCTTTCATGTGATGCAATTAATGCTGGGAAATTGCTTACTACTACAGAATCCCATTAGTAACCAGCTCAGGAATTTAAATTTTCCAAATAATTTACCAGGATTTAAATTAATTAATAGCCAGCTGATAATGGTGAAGATGGTATCACCTAAAGCTCCTTTCCATTCCTCTCTTTGTGACTTTTCATACCAGTATTCCGTGGCACTGTATTCCCATCTTGCACAGGGATCTGGTCGCTCGTTATCCCTTTCCAGCTCTTAGCAGACCATTAAAGCTCTTCAGGAATTCCCCACTGTTCTCACTCCAGCAATCAATTACCAAGCCAGCAGGTGCTCTCACCCTCTCTCTTTAGCCACTTAGGATCCTTGGGAACACAGTCATTTAGAAAATGGTATTTCTAGGAAGTCCTCAATAAACCAGGACTCACCTTATAACCCTGCAGTGAACAGACACCTGCTGTTCTGCTGCTTTCCCCAAACACAGGGAAAAAAAATGCATGCAGAGGGATGAAAAGGCAGCAGAGAGATGCCATGCAAGCTTTGCCATGCCCACCTCCTTTGGGAAAGGCACAGCCAGGCTCTCTCTTGCTCCCAGCAAACTCAGAGAATGCCTCATTACAGAAAAGGGATCCAGTCTAACCCAGATGGATCAGGCACTGATCATCTGTGATCCCTCCTTTGTGAACATGAGGGTAAACAGTTCAGAAGGCCAATTCCTCCTCACTACTTCTTCACACACTTTCTCAAAGTGTCTTTTATTATACCAACATCTCATTTATACTCAACAAGTCACAGAAACGTCAGATTCCTTACATTATTATGTAGGCAAGCAAGGAATTCTTGGGACTAGAACCTGCTAAATGAGTTTCTCACATTTGCTGCTCACCACAGACTGTTTACCTGGGTGCTCCACCTTGTCTTCAAACCCAGGGACAAATCCCACCTGCAGAATATCAGGGTCATCCTTCATATAATCCATCTTCCACTGAAAAGCAACAAAATAATGCACAAAACCAGAGCATTTAATTCTCACTGGTCTTGGTACATTTTTTCCCTTTCTTCTCTTTGCTGAGAGCACCTGAGAAAGCCAGGATTTGCATCCTGCCAAATCTATATATTGACATACTCTCTTTTAAGTAAAATATTTTGAATAGACCTCTCCACATCACCACTATTTCTAAAAATAAATATTGAACAATAGCTAACGCTCATTTTCCAGGCACAGAGCACTGTGAATTGCAGGTAGCTACTTAAAGTACATTCTTTTCAAAATATTATAGACATTCCCTTAACAAGGAGTAATAAATGCATGAATAAACTATTCCATTCCCCTGACTTACACTCAATGCTTAAATGCTGGCAAAGATATCACAGTGAAAAAAGAACTATGTCCTACTAAAACACATAAGCAAAAAAAGGAGCATTTATTTGTTAAAAACCATTAAAGTGTCTTGAAATACCAGGTGCCCAACTGAGACAATCTTATGCAGTGGAAAGTATAAATATAACAGGTTTTGTGTCTGCATCCAAATGTATCTTCATTACAGTCTTGTGCTGCCACTCAAGCCTCAGCTTTGAAAGGTAAAATTGTCAAATTAAAGGAGGTTTAAGTGTTATGGAAAGACAAAGCACTACCTGAAGAAGGAAATGTTACTATGAAGTGTAATTAACAGTCTGGAGGGTCTGAAGTATTAAGTACTTGCCCTCAGGGTGGGATCAGCACATCTAAAACTTCAGGAAAGCCTGCTTGAACCCACACTAGTCTGACATGAAATTGTTGTTAGAGCGTGAGGCTTTAAGAGCTAGAGCATTACGTGCCTGTCAAATTACATTAAGCAATATTAGAAATAGAGCGGTTTAAAGCTGTTTTGGGGCTGGAAGTGTCCCTGTCTTTGGCTGATAGCAGTGGAGGAGCTGATGCAGCAGAACTGTCGATACTTTTGACACATCACTATCAAACAAGTCGGTTTCACTAACACAAGGTCTGTCTGAACTTGCACAGATCCTCCTGTTACTACAACGACAGCAAAAAAAAAAACCAAACCAAAAAAAAACCCAAAAAACAAACCCCCAGTTAAACATTCCATCAGGAGGAATGAAATACTACACAGACAGAGAAAATAATAATTTGTTGTGTCTGTTGAATCCTGAACTTCACCTTGCCGGGACACGGCAGCAGGGAGAGAGGAGCTGCTGTAATGAAGCCCCACGGGAGTACAAAGCCAGAGATAATTGCAGCTTTGTCTCACTGCACATCAACCTGACTAACTTCTGTTAGGAAGTTCAAACACCGTTTCACAAATTAATTCAAGATTTTTATTTTTGGTGAAAAAAACAAACAAAAAACCCCCACGGCACTTACAGGGAAGGCATTCAGAAAAGAACAATGCGCTGGAGTTGTAAGAACAAAACGCAGACATTCCTCCTGGAGGAAAAAAAGCTGAGTTATTACTATGAGGCTTCTCCAGTGCAAACACTGCAGGAGAAATGAGCTGAAATTCTGTCCTGACCTGGAAAGATTCATTTTATTTGTGACACCAGGAGATGACACATCAGTGTTGTGCCGCCAGACACGCAGATCCATGAGTGACACTTTCTGCTCAGACCGGCTTCCAAGGAAAATAATAATAGTTTTGAGGAAATGAGAGCTATGAAAGAACAGCGTGTATCCTACATTTTTCCCTTCAGTAGCAAAAGGCCTCAGTACCAAGGAAAATATCAAGACAGCAGAAGAGTTTGAAGTGTAACATGTAATTTCTAGAGCTTGTCTCTGTGCATCTCACTCAGCAAAGCAGGAAAAGTACTGATTTTCAGAAAAGCTGAAACAGGTGATCTAGTGTAAGTAATACTGTAATTACAGAATTGTGTGTCTTAGGCCAGGATTCCCCTTCACAGAAACATGAACAAACAGCAATGCAACAAAATCCTACCATTTCCTGCTTTGCAAAGTTAAGAACTGTTTATTCATGAGGATTCAAACCTAGGAGTCAGTGAGGATTTTAGGATTTAAGCCAAAACCATCAGGGCTCTGAACTACTATCAGTATGAAACACAGGTACACAAAACAAATTATGAAGAGATGAATTCACAGTTCTAAATTTTAGATTATTAAAGATCTTTTCTGGATTTAATGTTATATGGAATATTCTGTCAATACATCCCCACCATTCTGTCACTGCACTGCCACAATTTGTGTTCAGACACCAGCAAAGAAACTCACTATGGCAAAAACAAGGTTCTCATTTTGCCAGCTCAAGAGAGAAGAAATAAAAATCAAATGTTACCAACATGGAGCAACAGATCAACACAGTCCAAGTGTGATTGTTACAAATGAAAACTGGGACAGATCAAATCTCACAATTCCTGAGCACACTGGACTATTTTTACTTTATGTGTATTCCAGTAGGAGCAAGGCTCTACACCAGTAGTGAGTGCTAAGCAAAGTGCATACATGTTTTATATATTAAATGCAAAATGAGAAGGAAAATCCTCTTTTATAGCCCCATGAGTACGGTTTTAACATTTTTCTTTCCAAAATGAAAATGTTCAGCAATGTTTTCCTAAAAAGCTCAAAGGCATCTCACTGACAGGTCAACCAGAAAAAGCAAAAACCAGTGTCTAGACTCCTGGTGTCCCTCACTTCCCAGGGACAAAAGAGCAAAGGAGAGGAGCAGCACAGGACAGGTCAGTGGCAGGAGATGGGAGAGGGGAGGTTTGATGGGAAGGAAAGTAACAGCAGGACTTTAACCCAGTCTTTCAAACCAATTCATGAAATGCCCATTTCTCTACACTCTGTATTATGTCTGCATTTATAAGATGCACAGGAGGTGATGCGTAAGAGGAAGAAGACAAAACACAAGCTTCTGTATCAGCTTATTTCCACATTAAATGTCATCCTTTCATAAAAATTCTACACCATACATCCATCCACAACTATATCACAGCCAGATTCTGTATGTCAATTATCAAACAGTTCAATCCAACACCTTCCGCCCCAATTTTTGATGCTTTAAACTCCTGGCAAAATTGGGACTAAGTCCCAGCCCAACAACTTTGCAGCAAGAACACCACATCAAAGAGTGAGTCTCACTGTTTACACAGACAACCAACCCATCTACCACTTGACAAGGAGACAACCTGCCTCAGACAGCTATCAGTTTTAGTTTCTGCCAAAAGCACTTTCATATAACCACAATCCTTATTTTCAAGGTTATTTTCAAGGCAAGGTGTTTTCCCCCCATGTGAAGCAAAACACACGCTCAAGTATAAGAAACTATTAATAGAGAACTAGTACAGCAAGGCACAATCAGAAATTAAATTAATACAGTACTGATGATGCCAAAACATTCAGCACATTCTTGGCCTTTCCACTTTGCGTGCAATTTCTTGCTGTTGACAAAGTTATCTCAGTGAATTCCAAAGGTGAATCTTATTCCACTTCAAGTCTCCATGAGCTTGCGTGAAAAAGCATTCAATCATCATCATACTGGCTATAGGTCACAGGCACTAAATAAATAGATTTAAAAGCAGTGAATGCTTCATGAGAAAGGATTATAACTGTAAATTACATTCCCCCTCCCCAACAGTATGTCTTGTATGTTTGTATGTCTTCTTTAACACTACTCATCTATTTCAGTAATAAGAGGAACAAGGTATCTAGATCAATGCATAAACAAACCAAAAAAGAAAAACAAAAATAAAGAAAGCACATAAGCAGCAAACCATCATGGTAAATTAATGTGCAGGCTTTGGCTAGTCTGATGAGACTGTGAGTACATAATATTTGAATGAGAAGGATTTCTGTTTTAAAGAAACCTACTTTTATCTTCACTGTTCTTCAAATACACATTGATACACAACAGGAAAAAAAAAGTTATATAAGTGATAACAAAGAGACATTATGTACCTGTAACAAGTGTCCTAAGTGCACTCTCCTTCCTGTTAATCAAGCCTGAGAAACACAAGACTGAGATAATCCTGGAACACTGGACAGGTGGATTAGATATAATCTGTGTATCTGTGATTTATGAACTTTTACTGGTGCTAACAACACACTTCACAAGTAGGCAATGAAAGCTGGGAAAGTACTGCTAAAAGACAGCCTATGCATCATTAATGCACAATTAACAAATTATTCTGGGTATGACATTTCCTTGAAGACAATTTCCTTGACTTCAAAACAAAGAGTATTCGAATCTTGGCAGGAATACAGAAAATGACTCTGCAGACACTCAAGGTTTTGGCAGAAAAATGACTGAAGGACAATGGATTCCATGAGGCTCCCAAAATGTCAAACTGGCTCGAGCTCCTTCTGGAGTGACCTTCGGCCAGGGTTGTATCAGCAACTAAGATACCAGAAATTGGTATGACCTGGACACATCTGAGTCAGTGGAGCCTTGACCAAATCCATGTGCTCTAAACCAGCATGTGCGACTCAGCTGAGCCATCCCTGAGACTCCACTGACCCTGCACAGCCCAAACCTGCACAGCCAGGCCTTCAGCATCTTCCCACACAGAGCAAATGTTCCAACACAGGCTCCAGTCTCAGCCTCCATGACCCTGGCACTCCTTGCTCCTCAAGCAAGGGCTGCTGGCACAGCTGAGCTGCCAAAAGGAGTCTCCACTGCATCCACCTTGAGCACTGTTGTGGGGTTTTACCTAGTGCAAAGTGCCTTATTCACAACAAATCTAGGCAGGACTGTTACCCTTGCAGCAAGACTCTTTGGGTATCAGAATCATCCAATTCATGTTATTACTCCACCACCAATGCTGCAGCCAAGCATTACCTGGCAAACACTGGAACAGAATGGATTGCAGCTCCATGGAAGATGTAGCATCCATTTGTTGAGGCAACTATCACCTCTCAGCATTTGCATAGACCCCAATCCAACCTGAGGCAGAAGTATCAGTTGCTAAATTTCAAAATCTTCTCCTTTTCACAGATGTGTCTGAAGCCATTGAAGCCTTTGACTGAGGCAGGTGCCTCCACACTCCAGTTTCAAAGTGGTTTCATGTTTTTAAGGCTAAATGAGGTAACTTGCTGCCACCAAGTAAAAATCAATTACTACTTCAGCCTGGAAAAACCTCAGTGCATTCATACTGTATGATGGTGTTCCCCCTTGTCATGCTGTATTTGTTATGCACATACAGATTTCTATTTACCATTATGGCTAATTTTTAATCAGAGGATTTTCTACACAGAATTTCTCAAGAGTCAGAGAAAAATCAGAGCCCTACCTCTACATTTGGCAAGTACATCTTCATCTGGAGATGGAAAAACAGTTCTTCAGTAAGAGCCCTGTTATTACATGCATCCCATAATAGCACAGTGATACTCCCAACCTCAGCAGTATTTGCTACTACAGCGCAAAGATACCAAGAGACAACATTAAATAACCAAGATATTTTTAACCAAAGAAACCAGAGTTAGAGAGTTAGATCCCAGTAACAGGCAAGATCGTAACACAGGGATATTTTAAGACATTCAGCATGGGCTGTCTCTTGCACAGAATTGCAAACATTTTGTTTTGACTTGCGCGGTTTATTTATTACACTCAAGTAGCAACAGAGTCAGTTTTTGTGACAAAACACCAAACAAAGATTTGAGAAAGTTTTCAGGGGGAGGGATGAGTTAGGGAGAACACTTTATGTGCTTTCACAAGTTTTGCAATCTGGCTTTCCAAGGGCAGCTTTTCTTTGGGAACAAACTAGGAGCAGCTGCCCATGCTGAAGCAAGGTCAGCTTTGTCCCTCCCTGCCTCCCACCTGGACCACCAAGGCACTGCCTCATTGCTGACCTTCAGCAGTGGAAGATTCTTTGGTGGGCTGAAGAGGTGTGGAAAACCAAATGCTAACGGAGAGATAACAGGGAGGAGGAAAAATTTCTGCATGTTTCACACAGTAGCCTATTGTCCAAAGTTTATAATGGTAAATGTCTTTACAGGAAGGCTAGAAGTCAAACATAATCCACAGCGCCTCCCCAAAGTTTCTTTCAGGCCCCCTTCCAGCTTTTATGCATTTTCTCTCACTGTCCTATTCAACATTCCCTCCAAATCTTTGTAGGAAATTCATAACTAGTAATGCCTGTATACATAAAGCACAGTGCCTCAAAGGTACAAACTACAGAAATCACCCCATAACCACTGAAGGGGTTTTTGATCATCCACACTTTTTTTTTGGCATTTAAGCAGTACAGAAAGTTTTGCTTTAATAACATTCACAAGCTCTCTAAAAACCTCAAGCACAAAAAAGCACCTCTCCCTCATCTTCTCTTAACCATATGATCTCTTTAGTTACCTCTTCTGGAATTCTGGACTTAGGAGTAGGGCTGTATGTTAAGCAAATGCACAGCCTAAATACTGTGAAGGCAAGAGCTTCAAGGAGAGAGAGGTTGGTTGGTACCTGTGGGATCAGCTTAGGTCCACCCAAGCAGCCAGGCACATTTTCCCAGCCAGGCTGGGAGAAGTTCACCAAACTTTATGGGGAGCTGCTGGTCCTACAAATTTAGTTGTTTCAATATGAGAAGATAACCTAATTCTTTCAAAAATGCACAAACCTTATAAAAACAGGGCAGAGAGAAGATGGAATAACCTCATTCAGCTGAAATAAAGCTTCAGCAACAGCTGATAGGAAGAGCACTGTGTGGGGAAGGGAACAGAAGCTCTAAACCTCAGAGGCTATAACCCACTAGCCAAAGGACAGCTTACACAGAATTTCCCAAAGAACTGGAGAACAAGCACGCTGCTACAGGTTCAGAAATTCCCTGATCATCCAGCATGTAAATGGGTATGCTCTAGTACTACAAAGTCCTCATTTTCAGAGGTCGTCTGATATTACAAAACAAAGCATCTCTTCAGTTAAACTTCTCTGGGGTTTGAGGTTAGCAATAAAACCCAGAAATTTGCATTGCTGTAGAGCAAGTATAAAATGTGGTTTATCTTACCAGAGAAGTTCCATATTTTTTTCAGATTCCCCTGCTCAAGAACACCCCTCACCAATGCTGATCAGAACTGTTTTAGACATGAGAGTTATCCAAGCTGCAAACTGGGAGTGCTCTGTCATCTAAGCCTTCAATCAGTTCTGAAGTCTGGGAGGAGAAACAAACTTGTGCAGCTACAGGCCCTGGAACCAGAGTTTCTTTGGCCACACAAGAGTCACAAAAGAAAATTAAATACATAGAAATGAAACCTGTACTTGCTTCCCTTTTCTTATCCTGGGTTAGGGCAAAAGAGGAAGAAAAGTGTCTCTCAGTATCTTAAACTTACAAAACAGGAGAGGTTCCCAGGAAAAGCTCTGGGACCAGAAAAATGGGAATTGTTGTTAACATCTAAGGCTGAGAGTGGAACACTTCAGGATGACCCCAGTCTGAGACAGATCACTGTCCAGGCACTGGCCACAGTCCCCAGAGCGAGAGTTCTCGGGGAATGTGTAATCCTGAGCTCAGTGCACCAAGTCCAGAGTTTTGCCAGTGGACAGGCAGTGATACCTCTCCCTGCTTGCTGGTAACAAAAAGCAGAAAAGAAAGCATCCATCATTCCCTGGCTGTGATGAACTCAGTGTAAGAGAAATCCCTCAGAGCTGGAGGAATACAGAGTACTGAACAACCGAGCAAGCTGGCAGTGCTGGGCCTTTAACGAGCTTCCTCAAGTCAAAGCGATAGGCATCTGCTGCTACTGAAATTAGAAGGCCAAAGTATAGATTACCACAAGTATTATCTCACAGCAGGCATCTGAAGAGTCCAGAACTTCCTGAAGTACTGGCACAATCACTATGGACAAGAGGTATGCAGAATTTCAAGGCAAGTCTGTACATAACACACTTAGTCTGACACAGAGGTCACCTAAGTACAAGCTCTGATGTAGGTCCAGCAGCTGGACTCGTTTGTTTTCATGGAAGGACACCTTGGGATGATCAAAAAAAAAAAAAAATGATAATGATCTTGTAGAAGCAAAGCCACAGTGCTAAAGAATTCTGAATTGCTTTATGACTGCCAGAGAATTTCTGCACACAGAGCTGAAGAGCTTGGAGCATCCAGCAAATGAAGCATCACCATAAGCACTTTGCTGGCGATACATCCCTTCAGAAGAGATTATCAGGATAAAGTACTCCCTGTTTTCTCCTAACATATTTGTGAGGTCTTTGGTGTTGACTAGGAGCAAACCAGCAGGATCTCAAAACAAAGTAAATCTACATCTAAAAGAAAGCATAAACATGTCTCAGACAAGAGACCTACAGCGTGGAAAGAGGAATCTTCGAATGTCACTAGAGAGTCACCCCTCTTAGTTCTTCTCTTGGCAAACAGATAACATTACTCATCTTACAGATGGAGTCATAAGAGACTCCCTAGAAGAGAAATATTTAGATTTTATTCTTTCCATCAACAAAATCTCTAAGCACTCTGGAAAACAAATATTTTCTAATTTGTAAAACAGGAGTAGCAGCTGTTTGTTTCTTTGAAAAGTTACTGTTGGCCCATGATGCTTCAATTGCTTTTTGTGTTTTCAAAATAATTGCCCCTCTCAACAAAGCCTTGGAGCAGAGAAGTCTCATCTCCTCTTTGATGCAGTTCCAACTCCCCTGCTCTGGGAGAGCAATTCCATACTGCTCCGACTGAGTACACACTACCTGACTTTTCCAAAACACAGTGTTCCATCCATGTAAGACAATGTCATTTGGACATTAGTTTGAGATAACAGGAAAAGTATATCCATCAGCAGCTGCATGTTCACCTTGTCATGGTATCTTCTTTTGACTATGAAACAACCTTTTTAGAGAAGAGGAATTCCTGTGTTACAGATGCTGACAGTCCCAGGCTCTAATAGTTATATACAAGCCCCTGCAGTCATCAAGCTGTTCCCAGCTGTGCTCCAATCCACCCAAACACCTGGAAGCCCCCAGCAGATCCCCATCACTTTTAACACTCTAAAGAGAATCTCCCTCAGTAATGCCACCTTGCAGGGTGAGTTATCCCTGATAAGCTCCAAAGGCAGTACCACCACGCAGGCAGAAACAGCACGCTCAGGCCACGTGGCTTCATTTGATCCAAAACCAGCCTGGGGAGTTTTCCTGACTTTTAGGAAGCTAAGAGCAGCCCAGCTCTCAGGAGACATGCACTGCTATGACCAGATCCATTCCAGCCAGAGTCCAAACAGAATAAATATGAAACAGGATAGAGCTTCACCACTACACCAGGTGGTCCAAAATTTCCACTCTAAATTCTGGGGAATGCTGGGGAAGAACGCAGGAACCAGTCAAACTGGAACAAGACAGCTTTAAACAAGTCATGCTACATTAAGCTCAAGCTGTGAAATTTTCATCTTCCAGTGAAACAAGTGGCTCTGCCATCTCCAGTACAAATCCTACTCGTCGCTTTACCCGTGGCACAAAGAATCGAGGACACTCGGTGATGGGCAGCAAGATTTGCAGTGTCTGACCTTACACTACAGCATTTAAACCTCAGCTGAGATGCAGCCTCTCCTCTCCTTGGTTCTGCATTATCACAAGCCCAAACTCCCCAGGTTATTTCTGACATGGTCAAGGAAGCTGCAAAGTGACAGGTCCTGCACAGCAGTGGCTCCACAGCCTGGCTCCCTGTGGGAAGCCAAGGGGAAGCGTATGGGGAAATGAAATGTTCCCAAGTTTCTTGACACCAGCCCTGGTGATCACTGCATCTTCCTCTGCTTTCAAAGGGCACCACATTCAAGTAGAATCAGCTCTAAAATATTGATTTAGAGCAGATGTAGTTTAAAGAGAGTTTACAAGGAAAGCATTTTTTGATCATTTTTTTATGCTCTGAAGGGAGAGCATGAAAACAAAAAGCAACGTTAAGTCATAAAAAAATAATTGTTGTAGACCTCAGCAATTTTTAATTCCCCTTCCTTCACTAAACATCTGGGTTTTGTTAGAAAACACTATGAAATGATTTTCCAAAACCTTTGACATGCATTCTGCTCAACAGGACCCAAAAGCTCACGAGGGAGGGTTTCAAACCTAGTAAGGGTTGTTATTTGTTAATCCCTACAAGTAAAATTGGTGTAACCATTTTCTCCTGCCTAATCATTCCCTGCTATTTACAAGGACACAGGGGCAGAGAGTTAGCATGTTAAGACGATGCTCATTTAATAGAAGAAAAGGACATTACACCAAGGAAACTATTATTCAAGCAGACTCAGTCTGATGAGCCAAGAAAAAGCTGCCTCTGCACAACCCAGGGCTCTCGAGACACCTATGCGATTAAGTTACTTCAGAACAAATTAGTGCTCCATGAACTGATTAGACCATAAATAAGCCCAACAGGAAAGAGAGAAGCCACTGACAGACACAGCATCCTCCCGACAGCAGCTGAGCTCTACAGCTCTCATTCAGAATGAACACCAAAAAGCTGTCAGTGCCAAAAGGATTCGTGGCCTTTTTACTCCCAATTCAAAGTACGTCAAAGCAGATGCAATATCTACAGTAGGTAACTAATCACAAGAATCCTATACTTTCATTTTCTCTCGTCACTCAAAGCACAGATTGCAGCTCTCTCTCCCGACCTAATAATTATTCGTATGGCTGCGTTTTGTTCTTCTCCAGCAGCAGCAGGAAACTTGATTGGAGCTGCAGGAACCCAGCCAGTGACTATCCAAGCTGCTGTTGTGATAGCATAAAGCAGAAGCCAACTCGGCAGGTAATTGGACTTGGAAGTCAGAGAGGATCTTCCTCAGTCAGCTTGAAATAGTAATTTCATTGGGGAGAAAACAGCTTGCCTTTATCTACCACAGGTTACCAAAGGAAAACTTTGATCCTGAGAAAGACAGACATAATAAATACCAAGACACACCACCACAAGAAGGTATTAAAGGTGGGGGTTTTCAAGTCTGCAGCAATTCAAAAGGCATTTGGAATCTTCTCTGGAGTCCCTTATAGGCATCACTTAGGAAAGCACAACATTCTCTCGTTAGAAAGGAGTACTTCCAGGGCTCAGCAGTTACATTCTCTTACCCACTGATTAAATACTTTGGAAAGTCTCAGTTACCATCCACACTGTAACAAGGGAATTCAGTCATGTTTCCAGAGTAATCCTAGAGAATCCTGGAGGGCTACTGTCAACAATTCCTGCTTCCTAATGCCGTATTTCAAGTAATTCAAATGTACATGAAGCTCCATCTTCCTTTCTTTAAATTCCACACCCAAGGAAGTAATTCCAAAGCATCAGAAGCCAACAGAGAAATCTAAATGCTTGCAGAGCCAAAGTCATGGGGGATTCCATGATCAGAGTGTCCAGAAACACCAGGGAGCTCAACATTGATAGCAGCTGCCAGCACCCCTCTCACAGGGGACTGGGGGAGTTCTCTCCCACTGTTCCTCAAAAGGAACTCCAACTAACAACATCGAGCAAGAAGCCAGGGGATGGTCATGAAGAAGGAGAACGAGGAGTGAAGATTCACCTGTGTTTGTACAGGGCAAAGTGTTAACCTAATGGTCAAATCAATCAAAAGATTGGATGTGTACTGCAACAGGAACATCCACACTTTGCAGGCATTGGGATCATACAGTTTTATTTAGACAGCCTATCATTGACCTGCTTAAGATCTGTAAGAAAAATATACTGGCCTTAAATATTATTCCACAGTCATATTAAGCTGGTTCAGTTTTCAGTAAAAGACTCCCCTTTCCTTTTTAGACACATATACCCCTAAACAACATCACAGACCCCCAAAATATAAAAAACCCTTATGAAAGCCTCCCCTATTCCTCCCAAAACTCAGTAAAGTCCAGTTCAGCATCCCATCATTCACAGGTGATTATTCTGAAAAAAAAAAACAACTTTCCCACTCTCACTTGAAGTTCAGCACTTACTGGAAAATTTCTGCCCAAGTAAATCCTGTAATCATTTCAGACATCAGCAGACTCTTGACTGGAGCTTCACAGCATTAAATACTGTGCACAAAAGCAACAGTTAACACAACACAACCAAATGAAATAAACACTACAACTGACACCTCTGACTTTGTTAAACAGCTCCAATAGCCTGAAAATAAAAATCACCAACCCTAATATGTTATGATGAGCCAAAAGCAAACTTACACCTGTGAATTTGGTAGTCAGAAGAAGGTTTTCACAAATTCTGTGATCATAACTGATAAACCTTCCTCTTCATCATGAGACTCATGTTAAGAGGCAAGGAATGGCCTCTCCTGTGATGTGATGATTTTGAAAGAAACTCTCAAATTCAGCAAAGGGGATTATTAAAATCTGGAGAAAGATCCATACTTAGTTAATGAAGACTGACAGTCCTCCATTCACCAAACCTCTACCCCAGACATGCTCAGGAAAGCAGAAGAGTTAAGCTCCTTCTCACAATAAAACCAATTTTGACAATGCTGGAAAAAGTCTGTCTCAAATGGGCTGATTTTTGTCAAACAGGGGACACCACAAAACTTACTGAAAAGTGCCACAGAGTTAATAAAATAGGTTTTAAAGTCAAGTGCAGTGTTGAAAAGATGTACTTCTCTTTTAACAATGACAAAAAAGTCTGAAAAAACTTGAGACTTACTACCCTATGCACTGCTTTCCCCCCAAATACACCCATATGCCCTCAGAGGGCCAAACATTTCTGAATTTTCTTCAGCACCTCAGAAGGCAGAGTGGCAAAAAACAAGTGCTTAGTGGGAAAAAACAAAAGGCAGTGATTCATATGCAATTAGCTCAGCTAAATTTACTACTGAAGCTACTCCAGCTGTCCTTGACACCTGCACAGCAGGGACAATGGAACATGACAAGCATCCTCTTACCACCTATTGCAGTGTTCAGGCTGACACACGGACTTGAAATTGGTGACAGCTACAGTTCTTGAGCTGCTGCATTAATGCAATCAGCACAAACCAGCCACGCACCTCATTCAAGCCTCCATTTGTCAGAGACAAAGCCACTGGAGGCAATCAGGGCTTTTCCCTCCTCTGCTAAATCCACCACCAAAAATACATAAGCACTCAAAACATTACATATGTCTTTTTACTCTCATATTCAGTTTACAATGTCAGACAAGCAGAACAAAACAGAAAACTGAAAAGTTAAAATGAAGGATGTAAAGGGAGGAAACTTGTTAATATCCTGAGCAGCACAAGTTTCTGCTTTTTCATCTTCCTCGCACAAGTTTCTGCTTTTTCATCTTCCTTGAATATGAATTAAACTGAAAGACTGAGAGCACAACTAAACTTTTGAGGTCAAGTTTTACATTATTTTCTAAGAACTAAGCAGCTCACTTTTTATTAGCCTATGCTTCTTCATTTACACAAATTACATGCAGAAACAATTCTTGGTAAAACAATTCAGGCTCTGGTGCCTAAGATGTGAGAAAAGCTGATGACAGCATCTTAAAAATATCAGTGTCCTTTCTGTGCATGGAAAGAGCACTCACTGAGAGCCACTGCACCACTGTTCTGGCACACATCCACCAGCCCTGCCCCAGACAGCAGCACAAATACACAAAAGCTCTTTTCTAAGGGTTCAGAGAAAGTGCAAAATACATTCAACTTGACACATCTCCCTGAATCCAAATGCTCAAAGGACAGGCTTTAACATCCCAGACCCTCTGCTATCTTTATAAGGGCACTAATTTGTACAGCATGCATATTTTATCTGCACTACAATAACACCACAGATGAACATTAACCAGATTCCTTGTGGTGTCTGCCAGGTGTTTAAATATTTTGTAACTCAAATGCTGAAATACTATCTGCAGTCTAAATGCTTAAGATTATCCAGTGAGACCATGTGTATATTTCCATTCACTATGTAAAACACATTTTTTCCCCATTTGTTACATTTTAAGCAACAGACTAGAATTACCAACATATACTACAGGTCTGTTCTGAAGGTTGATTTCATCAGGAAGATTAAACTCATAAAAGCTTTCATTTTGATAACAGGAACACTGAAAAATATTTACTGTAACTTTTAATCCAGAGGACTCCACATTTATCTGCAGCAGGCACGTCCTATACAATGTTCAAAGAGAACAAGTTCTGATATGGTGTATTTTGGTAAGTTTAGGCATATACTGTTTATGGTGTGTATTAGAAAAGAAAACATAATCCCATACTATGTATTAAACAACATTCTTCTCTTGGTCCAAGACAGACAACACATTTCTGAGAATAGTGTAGGTTCTCTCCCTCTCTCTCCCAAGAGGTATTTCAGTGAGCTACAGCTCAAACAAACCATCCTCTTTTGTGAGTGCCACCACACAACTTCCCCTCCAGTTTGGCCCAGGCTCTACCCACTTCTTGCTTCTAAGGAAAAGGCTTTGAGAAGAGAGATAGCAAGACCTTTTGCAGCCTGAAATATATTCCACCATCAGAATTCTCACCTGGACAGTTCTAATGTGTTGCTAGGTTAATATATTTATTTTGCTGCTTTTCCTCCTTCACCCACACTAAACTCCAGGTAAAAAATTGTAGTAGTATCGTTATTAGCAACAAAAATGAAAGGCTCAAAGGGATCAGAACATTTTTTATAGCACGTCAGTTATCTTCTGAAGAAGAAAGAAATATCACTCCAGTGAGAAAGAACAAAAATACTTTTTGTGGTTTTTATCCCCTGACTACTCTGTGGCTCAGATAAAACAGTCAGCCCTGACAGCTTTCTGAACTGGGGCAGGAAGGTCAGATTATCTCATACCTGAGCTTACAGACGATTTTAAACAGGTAACTGGATTAAAGCTATGTACCTCAGAAAGAAAATCCACTGCAGCCTCTATTCATTAAACCAATGTATCCTACTAGCACAGAATAAACTGGCAGCAAGGTAAATCAGCAGCAATACCTGAGTTGTTCTCCTCTCAGGGTCATCAAAAGCCAGGATTTGCCCAGTGTCACATACCTTCGATGCTTGAGGAGTAGAGATGACATGAACAGTGCTGGGCTTAACTCCATTTGCCTTAGGTCGCTTATAAAGGGCAAATCTGCTTTTCCTGCGCCCCCTGTCACCATTAGGGAGGGATCCATTATATCTGGAAATAAAGGAAAAAAGGTTTAGCATAAACCATCAGCAGTTTGGAATGCAGGAAAGGAGAGAGCAGTAATTTGGCCACAGTATTCTGGTATCATCAAATGCGTGAGGCAAAACAAAGTAACAACCAGGCAAAGCTTGCTTCCTGAATTATGAGCACTCAATCTTTACCTACCAATGGTTAAAATTTTACTCTCATTAAAAAGATAATTAGCTACAAATTAAATACTCTGTTTTTCAGCCACAGAAACACTTCTTCACCTCTAGAATCAAAGGAATTTGGAAGAACAAACTCTGCATCTTCACTTTAAGTTCAGAACACGAGGAGATTTAAAATGGTTTCACCCTACCACCCCCCTCTCCCACATCTCATCCAGGAGTGGAAGGGGCAACTTGGAAAACCAAAGTAATTTACAGGCAAGTAAAACTATGTGAAAAGGAGTATTACTCACTTAAAATGCTTTTCTAGTTGTGTCCCCCCTATTTTAAAAAAACTTTAAACCTAAAGGCTTTATCTATTATTAAAGAAAAAGGATGCAAGTGTTTTTAATTTATGTGACTATCTGAAGCCTCACTAATGACTTTCTTTATCAGGTGTAACACAGGAGCCCTTGACAGTTCTTTCATCTCTCCCTGAGGACACAGACCCAATGGATTAATTATTCAGAGAAGTCTGAAGCCTCAAGGGGACAGAGCTCCTTCCCCAGGGAAGGGATCAACTGGAAATTTCTTTGCACTGCACAAGCATGGAATTCACTGCCACCTTACCCCCAAGATTTAGGTCAGGTAGAGGCTTTTCACCACCATTCCTGCCAACTCTCAGCTGGTCTAGGAAGAGCTTTCAGGGCTTTACTGCCTCTTCCATTCCTGATCCTGAGATTTCAGACTTTTGCCCAAGAAACTACAGATGTTATTCCACTGATAAATCGCTTCTGTCTTACTGGTGAGGTCTTTTCTATACTGATCTCATACATCTCTCTCCTACAGTCTTTATGATGAAAGGCTAACATCGCAGGCAGAGAAAGAGCATGAAAAACAAAAGCAAGAGGCAGAAATGCAGTAACCCAGAATAATTATTTTCTCATCATTACCTCCTGTATATATAAGTATTTGTGTAACAGGAGAATGCACTTGGAGAGCCTCCTACCCCTTCTGCAAACCAGCAGGATATGAGCAGTGGACAAAAGCAAGAGACCTCATTGCTGGGGCCCTGGAGAAGGCTCAGTGCTCACTCCAGGCAAGGATCACCTGCTGCACCACAGGGAAACAGCTCCCAGCTGCACAGCCACCATGTCTAAACAGCAGCAATCCCAAATGCAGGACTGCTGAATGACTGAGCATAAGCAAGAATAGATTTAAGATCAAAATAATCTCAATTCTCGGTACTCTACAACATAAAACCCAGACACTTTAAAAATGCACACCCAATACATTATGCTAAAGCCACATATAGAAAGTTGAGAGACTTTCAGCTGAACTTGTCCTCTCACTCCCATTTTCATAGGGAAGACTACTGTGTCTTCCTGGAATATTAAAAGAGATTCCCTAACACAGCGCAAAATCAACAGGAATAAATCATTACTATTTCATGCCAAGCCTACTTGCACCTTGAAAATTGCTTATTAACCCTATTCCAGAGATGTGCAGCACAGTGGATCCTCATCACAAGAGACCAATCCCTAGAAAGATACATCAATATGTTCCACAGGCAGCTTAAATACCAGCACTTAAAATAGGAGTTATTTGATTCTCCACTTGAATCTCCCCAGATACATGCACATGCTTTCTTTTAAAGACACGATTATCAGGAATATGCCAGCAAGTTTTAACTTGTTGAAGACAACATTCTGCCTACAAGTATTTTTATCTGGAAACCTAAAAAAGTAGCAATTCCCTCAGAAATAATATATAACTACTATATATTACCATTGTTAGCTTTGTATCCTGTAATTAATAATTTTATTTATACTTGTGTAACTGGTAAACAGTACTGAATTAAAGTAGTTCCACTAGAAGTTAAACCCAGGCAAGTGGGGTTTTATTGTTTGGGGTTTTTTTTCCTTATTTTCAGAAAACAATTTTAACTGGGGAAGGCCACTCTAATTCATTTCAGGTTTCTGTGGGATTTAATTACTTTTAAAAGAGAGAAATAAAGAAGCTCAATGGTAAAAGACTTATTAGAAACTTCAAATAGGAAGGAAATACAAGCAAAGTGAAAGCTTAACTTATTTGTCCTGATTAGCATTAACAAATTTTCATGGAGGTTTTCCTTGTGCCCATTTCAACATTTCCTTTCCACAAAGGGAAAAAGGAATTGAGTGGTAGTTTTATGATTTTTTATGCTTTAATTATAGACCTGCAACTCACTCCCTCCCTCTCTGCCCTGCTCCTGAGGCGGCAGCCCCACAGCCAGAATGATTTTTTGTTTTTTCTTTTACACCCCTCTTACATACTCTTTTATAGTTTTATGTATTCTTAGTGCTTTTAGCCTACATACTTGTAACTTTCCAAGTCTGATAACTTAACTGAAACCCTCTGCACCGTGAAACCAAGAAACCAAACAGCCTAAGAGTCCCAAACACCAAAGTCCTCTCCCAAACATATTTTTATAAACTAAGATAAACCCATCCAGAGAGAAAGTTTCTCAGAACAAAAGGTTCACTCGAGCTTCTCATTGAACAATCTTTGATAAATCTGTTAATTTTGCAAAGCCTGTAAGTGTGTGTATTTCAGTGTGACAGTGTGCGTGTATTTTCAGGGCATTCCACCTGGACAAAGTGGAATGTACCCAAAAATCCTGAAATAAATACTGAAGTAAAAACCCCTTTTCTCCATAAACTGTGGTTTCATTTTAATTTTAAGACCAGAAAAAGGCAACACCTTGGCCCATCCCTGCCTTTCCAACAGGAGCTGTCCCACAGGACACAGCAGGATTCAGCATCCAGGAGGAAGAATAGCTGCCCACAGCTTGCTGAGCCAGCTTTTCTAAGCACAGGCACAAGGAACTACAACAAAACCTGCCCACTCCTCTCCATGGCACAAGGAACTACAACAAAACCTGCCCACTCCTCTCCACTGCCCTCAGCTCTTCCACTGAGCAGTGCTTGGGCGAGCAACAAGTGCCTCCCTCTGAGCAGTAATGGGATGGAATCACAGATGGAGGAGGGACAAGGATTGAGGACACTCAATCCTCCATCACTAAACATTGGCAGACTCCAAGCTTCCCCACAGCCAACAGAAGCTTCCTCTTTCAAAGCTCCTCCACAAGCAGGACCCATTTGCCTTCTCCCTGCACTCTTCCAATAGCTCCAGGATCAGCTTAGGGACCAGCAGGTCAGCACACAACTTTTTGCTTCACAAGAAGGTCAGTACTACCAAGAGAACCTGCAGCTGAAATTCTCCTCCATCCCACCAAGAAGCCTGGAACAAATGTTGCTTTCAACTAATAAAACAAACTAGGAAAAAAAAATCAAATTTCACAGCGACAGAAGAATCATTTCTGAGAGCATCCTGCCCACACACAGATCTATGGGGCACTTCTGAAGTTCTCCACATGTTCATCAGACCAACACATGTGGAAGGAGCAGTCCTGTACTTTTTCCAAACGTTTCTCAGTGACAGCAGTACTGGGACAAGCTGCATTATGAAACCTCCTGGGATAATTATCTCAGTTGATAGCACTATTCCTTGCAAATCAGGGAGTGGTGCTGGCATGGGCTATGGGCACCATAATTATCAAAGCCAGTTTCCTAGAGATTTACATCAAACACTTGAAGAGTTTGGTATACAATGAACTGCAAGCTCCAATTAAGCTTTTCCCATGCCTGGGATATGCAATGAAAGCCTCTCCTCCGCCTGGATCCAGAGCTGTCTGGAGAGCAAGACGACACATGCTCTCTCCCACAGTCCACTGTGGCAAGTTCCTACTTTCTACAAGTCTTGCACTACTTGTACTACTACAAGTACTTATCTGCTTCAGAGATCAGCAACAAGCTTTGAACTATGTGTCAGATAGCTTTTTGCACAAGCTTTTTTGGTTTATGTTTATTTGGGTTTTGTTTATTAAAAAAATCCAGCCTAGACAGTGGTGAAGAGTAAATGACAGCTCTGTTACTTGGCACAAGAGCTCTAAATCTTGACCTGTACCTTGGAAAGTTTGACTTCAACTCAAGGAAGTCATCCGTAAAATTAAGGTATCTACTTGCTGACATTGAAAGTGCTGCATGTAGTTAATTAATTTTTACAATGCTATCAAAATACAAGCCCATTATAAAACTTCGATACTTCTCCATACCTATGCAAACTACCTCCCAAAAGACTAAAACTGAACAACTCCTGATTTTCACCAGTAATACCTCCCCCCACCAACAAAAAGGAGTAATTTTACTTTCCTATCCTTGTCTATTAGTAACAGATCTATGGCACACCTCATCATTTTTGGATTAAAACCATCTCATATTGGCTATATGACTTGGCTATAAACAGATGAGATGCTGCAGTTCAGTTGTTTCCACAGCTCTACTGAGTCAAACAGCACATCTTTGGTCACTAAACAATAAAGCTGCAGAAGTGAAGTCAGACTTGAGTAAATCTTCCCTTCAGAAGTACATTCTGATCCCATATTTGGTAGAATCCTGTAGTACATTCTCCACACATACCAAAATTCACTTTGTGCTTACACGGTATTTTTTACCATCCCTGAACCAGTGTGGTCCCACACTGCTGCCAAAAGCAGCAGTCTCACCTTTCATTTCTTAATTCATTCTCACTACTTCTCTCCTTGGTTCACATGAAGGGAAACAAAACTAGATTTATGCTTTAAATTCAGTTCTAAAACCACATTCCTCACTCTCCAGCCCACCGCAAAGCCACAGAAGCACTTGTATCAGCAACATGGAAAACAGCAGAGAGAGCAGGAGAGATTCCCTTGGAAGTACTGCAAGTCTACAGCTATCATGATATCCACAACATATGAAGGCTAAAGATACATTATTCACCTTTGCAATACCCAGTCCCACAGCTTTTCACAGCTCCACACTCAAGTCCTGACTAACTGGAAAACCCTCTGCTGCTGAAGTATCCAACACTCCCCTCCCTTGAACACACATTAAAAGGGAAAAAGTCACATGTTTATAGTTTATAGCAACACACAAACAGAGAGCTTCAACATATGCAAAGTTGACAACAAAATAAGTGTATTTGTGTCTCCTTTTATATATCACTGCCAATACTTCATAGTCTTTACACCCTCTCCCCTTGTATCAACCTCAACTATTCATCTTGTATGTAACAATATTTCAGCAAAAGAAAGGCTTTTATTTTTTAAAAAAGGCAAGGATTCTTTCAAATACATTTTTCTGCATCAGAGCTTCAGAAAACAAGTAGTTGCTGTCTGCCAGTTATCTGAGAATTTCAGTGAAACAGAACAGTGAAGTTATTCTCAAACTTAATCTCATGGGGAAGAGTTGCCAAACAGCAAAAGCGAAGCTAAGGAGAACTTCTGTACCAACAGGATGCTCCTGGTTCATTTCCTCCTTTGAACTGTGTTCTCTGGTGCTGTATCAGTGTCACAGATATGAACTCAATATGAATTTAGGTCTCAGCTTGTCTCCAGCTGATTACATGCATCAATGTCTGTCTCAGAAGCAGCCTCCACCACCAGAGGTGCTGCTAATCCTGTTCCTGTCAGGGAGTTTGGCAGACAACACACGACTGCTCCTTGAACAGTGCAGTGCTTCACAGATCACTACAACAGATTGCAGCAAACACCTTTAATGCTGGAGTTTCTTGGAGGCTGGAAGGAGGACACTGTTCTACCCTTGTTGCCCTCATCCACAGGTGCTCAAACAAGCCTTGACTGACCAGAAGGTTCCTTTCTGTCTTCCGAGGGTACCCTTTCCCCACTGCATCACATCACCTCTGGAAAAATGTACAGCTGCTTTCTGACCACAGAGTGACAGAAAACAGAGCTGGCAGAGTCACCTGCTCCATCCAAAACTCAAAGGCTTGATCCAGTTGATCCATGACACCTCTGTTTCAGTTGCCTGCAAGATCCAGGCCTCCCCACTGTGTTTCAACATATTTAGAGTTAAAACTTTCCCCATGCACACAGCAAGGGAGATCCAGGTCAAGCAAGTCTCCTGCACTTCCTGCCAAATCCACCAAAGAGCTTAAACAACCTGTTCTCCCTTCCTTCTCACAGCAAGCTCACGTGCTAGAAGATTAATTTCCATCAGGTTTTTCTTTCTTTCTGAAGGAGAACGTTTTAAGTAGTTACAATAGCAAAACTAAAGTAGTATTAAGTCAGAAGACCACAGCAATAAGCAATTCATGGATAACCAAAGGGCTTCCATCCTTTGATTTACAAAAGCCACTGGTCCAAGACCTCTGGTTTATGCAACCTGGGAGGAAGTCCTGAATGAAAGACACAGTCCCACCTCAGACTCTGCTGGCTAAGACATCTCCATAGGCATAAATGCTTCCTAATCACTACCAGTCGTACAGCTTAATAAAGCCAGTCTTCCTGCAGAGCAAGAAAATCCAAACCAGCAAGTTCCAAAGTCCCAAATAATCTCATCTCTTTACCCAATTAAGAGCAATGTTTTTGCATCTGTGAACTTGATTATCCCTGAGAAAGGTATGTTGGAGTTATTAATTGTGGCTATAATCAGTTTGGGGTTGTTTTTTTTGTTGTTTTTTTTTTGCTTCTGAGACAAGTGCTTGTTCTTACAACTTGCATTTGTGAAGTCATTTTACTATCATAAAACACTCTAGGAAGCATTTCCTTCTCCAGCACTTTTGGACCACTCGATGGCACAGTGATTAGCCCTGTGTGTTCATCACAAGCCTTCTCTTCCCCAGCAACCAATTTCAGTACTTCTTGCTTTGTTAACTGCTACCTGTACTGTCCTCGAGCCTTCAGAGAGGCTACAGTGATTCGGTGAAATGCAGCCTGACCTGATCTGTGCCATGACCCTGATTTTTCACACAAAAGACTGACTTGCATCAGTGGCTCGTGATTCGGAGTTATTTTTAATTACTTTTTTTAGCTACCTTTCAAAAGTTGTTCCTACCATCAGGAACCCAGCAGTGAGCTGGCCCAAAAGCCTCTTGCCATACGTACTGAGCTTTTATGTTCCAGCCAGCCCCTCTCTGATCAGAATCACAAGTATGGATTAGCTGGGCACACAGTAAAAGGTTATGTACACCATGAAAAAACAACAAACAAAGCTTTCAGAGTCACCTACAGCAGATCAGATAAGCTAGAACCTACTTTCCTCCTTCACAGAGTATACAAATTAAGCAGAACTTTATCTACTGGAAACACCACAAGAAGTCACATGTGCAGTAGCTGAGGTTCTTCAGGGTGACCTTAATTATTCCCTGGTGCTCTGGAACAGAACTGGTAACTCTTCTGGTTTGGGGGAAAAGGCTATTCCTGGCTGCTGTGGCCTCCTCCTGTTCCCCCTACCTCCACCCAGTGATGAAAGAATCTGGTACCTTACAGATCAGGTTAACTCATTTTTTCATTATTCCACTCCACACATTTTCCTCCACCACCAGCAGGACTACCCTGCTATTATAACAGCTGTAACAGAAGAGTAATAAAAAAATCCAGTTGTTTCAGGGAGAATGTTTATAGGAAATACAGCTGACTAATCCTCATGCACCTTTAGCTTACATAACACAGGCACTTCAAGAAACATGCACCTGATCTGCATTAACTGTGCCCTATACAAAAAGTTAAAGGATGCTCTTGGCTTGTAAATACCGAATGGATTGTGTAAGAACTGCTTTTAATCAGCTGTATTTACTCCACATATCCAGCTTTCTCCAAGATTCCAAAACACTTTGCTGGTTTGATACTCTTCCCCTCACTGAGGGGCAGAGGAAGAAATTCTGGAGTAAGAAAATACAGAAGTAGCAGAAGGAACCAGTCCCCAAGTGAGGGGCACAGGAGTCGAGGCTTTAGTACTGCAGCTACTTGTCAGGTAAGACCACAGAGACCCAGTCAGGAATACAAAAGAGCTGGTGTTTCTTCTGGGCTGGGAGAAATCTTCTGCAGAAACTCATTACCCACCTTGATTTTTCTTAGCAAGTGGCTTGTTACTTGTCCCAAATTATTTTTCTGGAAAATAATTTGATACTTTTGTTTTTGCGAAACCAAAGACAGCTGTATAAAGCAGCACAAGAGTTTGATTAAAAGCTGATACTCTGGAAGAACCCAAGGAACATGCTGAGCAGCCTACTAGAGCATCATCTTCAATTAAAGCAGTCAGATAACCTAATAGTTCCAAACAACTTAATACCTAAAAACTGTCTAGGCAGGGATGACCTAAGTTTCACAACATAAAACACAGAAGTCATCCATAACCATGATATTAGCAGAGAAAAAGAAAGGTAGCAACTTTAACAGAAAAAAACCACTACATTTAAGATATTATCATATCAATTCCAATAGAAGTAATATGCCAGCAGAGCTTTAGAATGCAAGAGGTTTTCCTTTTAGAAAGCAAAGGGTAAGGGGTAAGGAAACCTCTTCTTTCACATAATGATTTCCTTAACAATCCTTATTTCCAACATTTTACTGCTCCCCCCAGCATTCATTTAACAAGGAGGCAATTTTATTCAGTGCTTTAAGCCCATCTCCAAAGCTGTCAGCTAAAACCATTCACCGCTGCATAAAACCAGCAATGTTAGTGCACAGCAAAATACAGAGTATAAACTAATCAGGTTCGTTTCAAAGGATGCTTTTTATTCCAGCTAAAAGAGCACAAGAGGTGGGCAAAGCACCATGTTTAGAGAATCCTCTTTCCAACCCTAAACCTCTCATAGCACAGAGGAAATGCTACTCATCTGAGAAGGATCTATAATCTAGCCAAATGCCACTGGAATTGTTTGATATGGCATTTGGTTAAATAGACATAAACACAGCAGAAAGCGAGATCTGGCTTTCTCTGCATTCAAAACAAGTCAGAAAAACACAAAACCTCTTTCAAAGCAAAGTACTACACACAGCTGGGTTTCAGTGTGCAGGAGGAAAGAAGGGAAGGAGGAAGAGTGTTGATCCACACCACCAGAGGCTTAGGAACCACACAGCTTTGCTTGGACACAATTTACAGTCTGCTCCTAAACATCAGATCAAGGCTGCAAGTTTCAAAATGGAGACAAGTTAGACTTCATAGCATGCAAGGGGATGAGAGACCTCAAAACCCACCTGCCCTGACATTTTATACATTCTCCCAACCTGTTTGTGCTTCACACACACTGGAAGGGGCAAAACCGAACTGTTCAAATGTCAGCCTGAGGAATGAACAGTAATAACATCATGTTACAGATAAACTTCGCTACATTGAACATTATGGAGAAACTACATTTCACTCAAAGGATCATTTGGGCCATTGAAAATAAAAGCTCAATCCCAACAAGTCATTTCCTTAGAAATCAAGTGCTTTCTCTAAAACCCTATCAAGGACTATTTGATAGTTCACATTTTCATAAGGAAAGGTGATAACTTTCTTATAACTTCAGTTCACCTCCAAATATAAGCAGTTGCAATGTCATTTTTGTGATTCCACAGACAGTGGAAGGAGTTCCAAGATGTCTGTTACAGCTTTTTCAAACACTCAAGCATGACAAGAATCTTCTTAGGTTGGTTTCAGTACCATTTAGAACAGAGCAAGAGATAAAATTTGCATCCATTTTGTAAATCTAGGTGATCTCACCAGCAGTGCACTGAATAGAAACTGAAGCACTACTCAACTACTGCATCCTGAGCTGCAAAATCTGAGTCTAATTCTATCAATGTTAGCATTCCTTTTAGCTTCCCAGGGAAAAAGACACCCTTACAAATGCATAGCTCCCAGTTCAACCCCAACTGCTGAACAGAATCCCAAATATTTGCCTCAGAAACAGAAAATAAAGAATTGAGTTTCCTTCTTTGTAGCACTTGCAAGCATTGGTGCCTCTCTGAACACAGCAGCTTCCTTAATATCACTGATTCTGCATTATATCAACTGCTGCATGGCACAAGCTGTCAAAGGGAAGATAATCTACTGCACTGCCTGCTCCCAGCACATTTAGAGTGGGTAAGTAAAGAGAAAAAGCAAAGAATTACATTTCTGCCTGTTCTTGGTTAGCAAGTGTGTTGTGTGCCCTAAAATCCACACAGGATAAATTATTCTTCATACCCAGTTTGAAAGAACTACCCTGAAACCTACTGGATGTGTGTGGATCATAAGTACAGAGGCATCACAGCACTGCTGAAGCTGTGGGGGGCTTTTTTAGAAAGTCTTAATAAACCAGAAATTACCAGCACACCAATGCAAAGAACTAGACTTCAATATATCTTCTTGAGACTTAAAACATGCTGACAGCTTACTAATTCACAGCAACCTTGGGTGTTTGCTTTTATCATAATCTATAACAAAGTTAATCAGACATCTCTAGCCAGGAAAAGAATTCTGCAAAGCTATTAAGTGTTTACTGCTGATCAGCAAAATGAATTCTGATCTATGTACCTTCATGACAGTAAAGCCTTTCAGTTTCACACTTTCACCTACAGAATGCTGAGATTTTGCTTCCCTTAAGAGGGCTTCCCAAAATGCTACATAAAATAAACATTGACCTTTCACAGGCCTGGGAAAATACCACTTACTAAGAATGAATCAAAGCAACAGAAGTGATGAATTCCTAATGTTTTTTCGCTTCCAAATGCTCCGAGATTCTGATCTCCAGAAGAATCTCACTACAGAGCTTCACATAGCAGTGCCTGAACAAGAGACCTTGCACTGCTGTGGTCTGCAGATGGGAAGGCACCTCCTCCTCACTGAAGCAGCAAGAGTTTTATGCAAGACAACCACACAAGATTGTGTTTATACACAGATGCAAGCTCTGAAACTCTGAAGCCACACTGAAGGCTCTACAGCAGCAAAGTTTCCTAGAGCAAAATTTTCATGTAGCTCCTCTGCAGGGCTATTCCAGCCCACCTACTTCTGGTTACACTCTGCAAGCTGAAGTTTCATTCCAAGAGATATTAAGTAATGTGCACAAGTGGCACAATGGCTTGTAGAACAGAAAACAAGTTTAAAACCACAGATAGCTCTCCCTCAAATTTTTTCCTTTGGAAATCCTGCTCTTTTTCTTTGCCAACAGCCACAAAGACAGCATACTATTACTATTTTTGTTCACCAACTTTCAAGAAAACAAGCCACCCCATATGTTTCCCTCTATTTCTCTATATTACTTTGATTTTAAAGGCAAGGATGCCCTATGGGGCAAACCAGACCAAGAAAACAGAGGATCTGTTTTAAGGCAATGTTTCCCCAAATACAGGCCATAATATCAAACAGCATTACAGGACTTAAAAGTAGCTTTTGCAAGCCAAATGGAAATTCAGCTGTGGAAATAAAGCTCATGAGCCCAAGACTGAAATTGGAAGTGCATTGCCCAGCAAAGCATGACTGCAGGAGCTAGTTCACAGACACAGAAATCGAGTAATTGATTACAGTTGCCTGGCTCGAGAGATTCCCTGTTGCCCTCAAGTTTTTATACCTGACATCACTCTCCATAAGGGCACCTTGGCCATGCCGCACTGTTTTCAGCTGAAGAGGGGAGTGGTACAATGCTAAAGAGCTCTGCATCCACTGCAGTGCATGAGGATATGTAAGGCTCAGATTCTGTCTGTACTATCACATTTTTATGTGGGTTTTGCAGATACCAAATTCTTTCTCGCCCTCCCCTGCCCAGCTAAAGGTGCCACACATGCATTTCAAGATATAAATCACACATTCCCTACTCTGTCAATACTCTGGCATTATATCCACAGGAATATCTCTAAGGGTCTCCCACTACTGTCTTCCTTTCCTCCTACAGCCCTATAAAAAGCAGAGGAAAGAGCATTTGTAGAAATCTCTCAGGCTGTACCACCTTGAGGGGAAGCAGAAGATAAAAATGACATCCAGAAATAATCACATCCGATCAATTTGTTTCAATATCTTTGTAAAAGTCACAAGCAAATCTCCTGAAACTGCCCATTATAAAGGAACGAGTCTGAAATCCATTGGAGAGGCATTCACGTCTGGACAAATCCCAAATGTTTCCTTTCAGTGTTTTGGCCAAGGACAAAAATCCTCCACTAGGCTATTTTACAACCACTAGGAAAAGGAGACTTTCCACATCCAGAAAATTTAATTGTTTGAGTAACACAGAATACTATTCTTAGCTCTGAACTGAGCTCATACACGAGGCAAAATATGAGGCTGCTAAACTGCATGGAACAATGTTTACAATTCTCAAAGCGGTTTCAGGTTGTGTTCAAAATGACTACAAAAACCTGGTTTTCCAAGAAAATACAACAGTCAGAGTTATTCTCTTCTACACCCAAACCTCTTCTACATCCACCCCTCAGTTACTTGGGGTAGCAGAACATTCGTGTCCATTCCCATTCAAACTCAACATCCCAACACTGTTATTACTACTGCAGGCAGAAGAGGTGAAGCAATAGTAGTGACAAGGAGAACAATGAAAAAACAAGGAGTTTCATAAGCCAAGGAACCAGCAAAGCATGATTTCCTCTGGGTACATGTCTTGCAGTTGGATTCCTTCTTTGTCTACTGAGGTGACAGCTCCAATTGAAGCTATTTCTCAGAGGTGAGAATCAGTCACATGGATTCCCTGATGTCTAACAAGGAGGGGGGTGGGAATCTCATTCATCTTACAGCCTCTCCTCGCCAGAGCTCAAATAGCATCAGGAGGCTGTGGAATAAAATCAGTTCAGTGACATCCTTCATTTCCAGTTACAGACTACAACCTCACCTGTCACTACACCTCTCAGTAAATCACAGCCTATTCACCAGCAGCGGATGGAAAATGACTGGGATAGGGAACCAGTGATGCCAGCAGAGCTGAGGATTCACTCTTCTCCTGCAGGACAACTGCCTGGACAGCCAGGAGCAATGACTGCTTCACTCCAGCTAGGGCATCACCATCCCAAAACTGACTGCCTTGTTCTGCCCCAACTTCAGATCCTTAAACAGCTTATCCCACACCACAATTATCAGCACTTCGACAGGCTACAAGCAGTTATGACCAACAGTGTGAAACAGGCACCTGTTCAAAACTTCTCCAGATTTTAACCAGGATTCATTTATGCCAAAACAAACAGCCCATCTGAACAGTCATTATCTGGACTTTTTTTCTTCCAAAACAACAAATAACAAGAAACTAGAAGGTCCTGTCAAAATCTGCTTCCTATACCACATTTTTGAAATTTTGACAATAGCTGTCACACTGCATATGTCTGTATATCAAATAAACTCCATCTTTCTCCAAATACAGAGTAAAGTCTAGGAACAGAAGCCTAGGAAGAAAATGAAATGTGTGTTATTCCTAACTAGACCAGCCTTTAGATTTAATAATGATTAAGTAAACCAAAGACTGCTCACAATCCCCTAAACAAGAACCACTTAGCTCATGCACAAGAATGGTGCAGGAGGTGGGAGAACATCCCACTGCACTCGTGGTTACAATGAATGAGTTGTTTTTACAAATGAATACACATATTTTCTGGATATTAAAGCACACCATACATTCTTATCTCTTTCAGTTTAACTCAGCTAAGTGTTTTGGTCTCTTGACTTAGGCATGACAAACTGATCTTTAATGCATTTCTCAATCTCTGCACAGCACAAAGCATCCCACTTTTACCACCTGACATATTCATAACTAGTTTCATCAGTTCACAAAAGTGAGACAGCTGCTTTTTCTCAACTGTCATCTCTGCCCAAAACTTACAAATCAGCCCATACTCCTTCTGACTTGAGTCTGAATAGAGTCTGCAACTGGACCCCTGCCAATCCCAAATCGAGTTCCTTCCTTCCTGCCTGGACTGGCTACAGAATGCCCAGAGGTGAAAGAGCAAATCACTTTTGCCTCAAAACCTGCTTACTCTTTAACAAAGTATCATTTTACCATTGCTTCCTCTCCACCAAGAGATTTCCAGCAGGTAAAGCTCTCATATAAACCAGTCTCCTCCAAAGAGTTGAAGGTGCAAACCAGCAGTACATGATCAGAGGCCAATTCCTGGGTTGCACATAAACTACAAGGGTACAAGGAGCTCAGACCCTGCCAATCACTTAAACCCTGGCTTTGCTCACACAGGGAACTGTACTTTCTGTAGTCATCCTGCATCCTTACATGGACAGCTATTTGCTGGATTACAGCAGTCTCTGCATGCTGGAAACTCCAAACTTGTAATAAAACTGGATATATGGCACTCCAGTTTTGCAGCTGGACATGGGATTGCACAACCAGAGATAAGGCACGGCTGAGCAAGCCATGGAACTGCAGCATTTTGTGCTCAAACATGGAAAGTAAGGCACCAAACCCAAGTCAAAAGTCAAAGCTCTTTTGCTCTGACAGCAAGCAGACTGTGCAAATAGTGGAAAAAAACCAGCTTATTTATCTTTCATAGGCAAAAGAAGGAACATATCTAGAGCTTTTGAGAAAGCTCCATCGAAGTCTTCAAATGGGTGCAGGGAGTCATTACCAAAAAGGGTAGAAAAGAACATTTGGATATTAAATATTTGGGAAAATTATGGGAAAAAAATTGCAGTGCACATCCCTAAAACCAAACAAGCAGCTTGTAGTCTCCACCCCGGCACCTTCAGCAAGGCATCTTACCTAGGGAACAAATCTCAGCACAGTCAGTAAGACCCAAAGTACTGCAACTTCCACGGCCACTAGCCATGGAGTTCCTGCAACCTCCCGGAATGCCAACACCATCCCAAGGGCAGCTGCATCACCAGTGGTGTTTGGAGGCATCTCTCATCTTTCAGACTTTTCATTCTTCCAGTGAAGCCCAGCTAAAAACAAAAGTGGAGTAAAAAACCATGCAAGGCTTGTCCATTTGGTTCTTGCCAAACTTCCTTCTCCAGGTTTCACTCTGATGGAACAAGTTACTCAGCTGCTCGTATGGACCAACGCCTGCCTCCTCACAGATGATCCCTTAGGTTTTAACTTTTATATTTTTCCAATTCTGTACTGCTAATATAACACTAATGTTTCCTGTAACTTGTTAAGTGCTGTTTTCTTATGCTAAGACAGACATAACAAAGCCTCTCCAGCTCGCTCTCCAAGGACACCCAGACCCTCCTGGGCCCAACAACTGCAAACCTTCATCTTGGGGAGAGAGGGGCAAGCTTGGGGAAATTCCATCCTTGCCTGGCTTCTGCTTGGGGAATTGATGCTGATATCAAAGTGGGAAGAACTCGGGAGCTGTCATTGTCCATTTTGGGATGCACTGGGGCAGGAGCCTCTGGAGCCCAGAGTGTACCTCTGAAGGCCTTTCAAATAAATCCCTCCTTTATTCCTATGTAGTCTCTGTTTCTAGGTAGCCATTTAAGGCATGAAGATCTGCTCCAATTCTAAATCATTCCATTAGTTTCATTTGCTGGTAGTTTTTTGGCAAAAGCCACCAAGGTACTGACAGCCCATTTAATTAAAGCTTCTGGCAGAGTCAGATGAGGGAACACTTATGAAGAATTCCCCTCTCTGCACTGCAGTCCTGACAGAGGAGGTGCAGACCTGCAGCAGGGCACTGCCACCCCTCCTGTCACACACATGGCTCTGGAATGGGACTTCTGCCCACAGCCCAGCACAGAAGGCCACACACCAAACTCATGAATCAAAACTCCCTCCCTGATACACTGAGAAACTACTCCAGCAAATTTTAAGATTCAGAATACAATTCAAAGAAAGTATTGCACATATGTTAGAAAGGTTAGGGCAAGCACAATCCTATCAAGTCTGAATGATTCTTCTTCAACACCGAAATTATTTAGAATCCAAGTATTGAGCTGCACAGCTATTTGCTCTCAGAGGTCAAACACGCACTAGGAGGAAGGCAAGTTGAAAGTACAGCAACATTTTGGTATATTAGCCAATGTTCCATAAAAAACACAGTCAATCTGTGAGGTGCTGAACCCTGCCACAGGATGTGCTGGGAAGCAGGAACCACGCAGCCCTCGCTATCTTTCACCAGCTCGGCGTCTCCTGTCAAAGGAGGACACACACACACACTACTCCTGTTTCAAAGGCTGTGGCTTCACCAGCACTAAATCACACACCAACAATCAAACTGAATTCATGCTGTTGCACATGAAGAAATACAGCTGTGCTTATATCAAAGTTTCAGCCCATTAACTTCTGTGTCCAGACTAAACAGTTCTTTCACTCTTCCTAAGGGCACACGCTCAAGGGTTTGCACATTTGGGCCCCAGTTTATTTGTAATAGGCATGCAGAGATTTAAGCTTTTATTCACTTCAGTTTGTTTACTTTCATACAGTGACTAATTGTCTTCAGTCAGTCCCACTCCGTCCTCACCCATGACATTTCCATGCCTCAAGAGGATTCACCTCTGAAGTTTGAAGCCTACCTGTTTGTTGAGGCATTACTAAAGCCAGCCAGTTTGAAGAAGAAAATTGTGTCATGACAGCTTATGAACTTACTGGATTCTAAATTAAAGGCAGCACACATATTTCTGGGTGAAGAATAATTTGAAAGCCCACTAAACACATTATTAGTTAAATAAATGTTTCAGAAAGTCAAAAAAATGTTCCTCGGAGAGAAAGACTGACAACAATTTTTAGTCCTCAATTCCTTGAATGTAAAAAGAAAAAAATGATTTTGCAACAATAAGGGTCAGGTAACATTACAGTACTCAAGGAGATGACCATAATGCTTCTTGGTCTTCTCCTTTTAACCTACTATGTGCCAGCTGTCTCAGAACTTTTCTTGCCTGTCCCCACTCCTCTGGGGAGGTAGCACAGCAAACAGACATTTTACACAGTATTTGTCTCACTGTGCAGCTGCCTGCCTGCACCTCTGGTAAATACAATTAGTTGCTATACTGCAATGTAGCTATATCACAGTTAATATAAGCAATAAATATGGCAGAAGAGCATTACATCTTTATTGACAAACACTCAGTGAGGGCACATGTGGCCTTTGCTCCAGTTCCCTAGAATAGGAAGCCTTCTACTACTCACATCTAGGTACAGCCCACATCTACTCCATCCTCCTTGAAACACACAAGTTGTATCTACAGTGAGGTCAGTGTGCAATATTAAAAATTATGCTGTTAAACGACCTAAAGTAAATCACTCCCAGAAGCACAAAACAGAGCTTGCTTGCCTTCCCTCCCTCCAGGAGGAACAAACTGCTATTGAAAGCAGGATGCCTAATAGGTCCTTCAGCTATCAGCACCTTCCTATCATTCCACATCAGAGCTCATCTCCAAACCACTTTGCTTTTAATACAACAAACTCTTCAGCTTTGCAGACGTTGTCTGTATCCATTTTCACAACTGCTGTTTATAATGTGTTCCCTCCAGATGACATTTCTGTTGTGAAACAGAGGAAAGCTTTTAGCTGAATTACTCTTTCTTCTCCATGAGCCAATAACTGCTGTACCACCCAGCTGTGTGCGTGCTTCCCAGTGACCTCACAAGAGGACTTCCAAGGCTGGAATATGAAGAACTGAGTGAAACTTCATTGCAAAACAGCTGATACTTGCAATTTTTAGGAACAGAGGTGATACTAATCAGAACAAGCAATTGTAGAAGCATTGTCTAGATGAAGACAATGCAAGTCCAGTGTCACCTTGTTCACATACCATTCATAAACCCATCACACTAAAATGCTGTGTCCTCCTGCCACACGGCCCCTCAGTGACAAGTCTTCCAAGACCAAATATTTTAAACTGCTGAAGCTTCACTGTACAGGGATTTCCTACAAGGACTGTCTTCCTGGATATCAACATCTTTTAACTCGAGCCAACAGGTGCTGTTTGTGCAAAGGGCAGGAGAGATGTTCATCCCTAGGCAAACCCAAAGACAGGTTACTCTTAGTGCCAAATTCCCAGCACCACAATGCCTACTCAGACTTTAAGAAATCCCTTCAAATAGTTTGCTGTTCGCCATCCTTCGTCTTTGTTTGATTTTAAATCATTATCCAGTCATGAACACTGCAGAGACCCAGCGAGAGAGTATTTGCACATTACAAGGTCAAACAGAGGAGTCGGCACAGAAGGGGCACAGCTGGTGGTGTGGAGGGTGCTCGATGCTGCAGCACAGCCGAGGAGCTGGGACAGTGCTGCTCCTGCTCCTGCCCTGCCCTCAGAGCCCATTAATCTCTGCTTTGGAACCCCCACTGCTCTCGACTGTACTCTTTGCTTAACATGAGCACCAAGACTATTGCAGGCTAGCAAGTAATAGGATTAAAGCAGTCTAATCCCAGATGTTACTTACAGTTTGTCAGACAAGTCACGAACTGGTCCCACAAAGTACAGGAATGTCACTATGAACTCAAGACCCAGGGCTAACCCACATAAAGCTACACCAGGAGATGCCTAAAATCAAATATGATGCCAAGATAAGGGAGGTATAAAATTCTGAACTGCATCTTATCAAGAGGGAAAGAAACCCTCTAAAAGAAAAGCAGGAACCCTTCAATATACTAGGCTATGCAGGTGACAGAAGTGAAAAATGCAAGGGCACCATTTAGTGATGTCTTTATAAAACAAATAAAATGAGTGGCTTTGCCTCAGAAGTCTCTGCAAGCAGGCACACCCCCTATGCCAGCACCCCCATTCCTGTCCTTCAAGGTTTAAACTCATGACAAGTTACATGCAAGCTTTTCAGTGGTGACCTTGGGACAGAGCAAGAATAAACATAAGGATTTCTGTTGATAAAAGAAAAAGCATCCTCAACACAAATGAGATTTAGGGTATCAAGCAGTAGAGACAAAAAAGGATTTGACAGCACAAAGTACACTGGAAACCAGCTCAAGATCCTGCTTCAAGCCAGGAGCTTAGACCAAATCCTCCTCTATCTACTTCACTTGCTCTGCTGACCAGAGGACAAATAAGTCACAAGTATGACCGTGCAGAATAACCAGACACAACTGAGATGACATCACAAGAAGAGCTAAACAAAGTAAGACTGCAACTAACACACCAGAGGAGTCATCTCTGGAAGGTTTCATAGCCACAATAGTCACAGATCCTCAGGACACACTGAGAACCAAAGGCTGTGCAGGTAATACCAAAAGGAAACCTGACACTTCCGTAAGACTTTGCAAACAGTTGTAAAACTTCTCTGCTGGCACCCTGAACTAACAAACCCTACCTAGAGAAAGGCACAGGCTCAGTGCTGTACCACGCTCAGACACCTTCTCATTAGGGTACAGAAGAAGGAGGTTGTTATCTTCTCAAAGCATCAAGTTTCTACCTTCTATCACTACTGAGCAAGTCAGAGAGCAGCATTAGTTCTGTAAGTATATCCCAGCCATAATTTCAGTTTGACCTGGATAATAAAAAGCTCCTGACTTCTTAGGAAAAATCTGTTCTCAAGCAACCTGGTAAGCAAAGTTGAAGAACAACTCCTCCTGTTAAGGAGGAGCATGAAATAGCTTAAGTAAGATACTGCTTTCAGCAACAAAAAACAAACCTTAATAGCCTAGAAAGTAATTTCTTGGTTTATATGTGTATTTTAAATTAGAACTAAGTGAACTGTTACAGTATGTACCCATGTATGAATTTCAGCTGAAAATGGAAAACTATTCATCCCTGATTCTGCCAGAATGGAAGAGGAGCAGCTTCTTGGTTCTATACAAGAAGTGCATCAAAGGCAAAGGCCTACATTTCCCAAACTTGTTTATTCAGAGTAAACTGTCTGTTTTCCATATTTTAAGAAAAAAAACCCTGAGTCTTCCACTTCCACATGTGTGACCTCCTGCCTGTACACACCAAGGGGATTAGTTTAACTTCCAAAATGCATTCCGTTTCCTTTTTATAACAAACATTAAACATGCAGACATTTGATGCTGTGATTTGCTTCAATAAACATAGATTTTAGAGTCAGATGTTTCTGCTCTCTGATTTTACATCGGTACCGAGATGTTGTGAATAAAGCCTACAGCCGGATACAGATCTGCACTCCGAGAAAGTCAAAAGTACTCCAAGGAATAGGACAGCTGCAG
The DNA here is from genome assembly GCA_013396875.1 of Vireo altiloquus. Taxonomy (NCBI): domain Eukaryota; kingdom Metazoa; phylum Chordata; class Aves; order Passeriformes; family Vireonidae; genus Vireo; species Vireo altiloquus. The sequence continues at coordinate 76,509 of VZRF01010168.1, forward strand.
AAAACCAACACAAGTATGTTTTCTTTCCTAGCTTAAATGAAGTAAAACCTCTGCTCTATCCAACCATACACAAGCTTTCAAAAAAAATCCACAGACCTTTCCTCGGATATAATCCTTCCCACTGTTTTCCTACACTGCAGTTAATGTTCTATTCACACACAATTCTTATGGTGTTTGATTAATCTCCTTGCAAGTTCTGAACTGACCCTAATCACACATTCTCAATATACACACATAAGATCTGCCATAAACTCAGCACAAGACATAAAGATCTCCAAGAAGCCACTGTCAATATCAAAGAATAAAAAAATAAAATTTGTTTCTCCAGAATAGCAACCTTCCAGCTATGACTGCTGGAGCCAGCGATTCTCAGAGAATCATGACCTTCAACATATTTAACTGGTGGCTCCCATTATGTGCTACAGTCACTCCTTTAAATGAAACCTAAAGCACATTTTAAAATAAGGCTTAAAAGCAGTTTCACCAATATATCTATACTAGTTAGTGCAGAAAATCACCAGGTCATTAAACAAAGCCTCAGTCTGGTATCAGACAGCAAATCCATCTACGTGCAAACTAAGTCCCCAGTCTAATTCCACAGGCAGGATGACTCTCCCTCCTCCTTCAGTCCATACACAGAAGCAAACAGCAGTCAAGGACAAGCAGAGATACCAAACTGTATCTGCATTTGTCAACACCACTGGAAACCTGCATTGGCTTCCTCCTGAACTGCACGGCAAGAGATGAACAAGAGTTATGTGAAAAGCCAGACAGGAAAGTTTAAAAAAAAGGAAATGTGTTTATAAGCAGAAGACACTCCAAAAACTTTATTTACCCTGCAAGGAGGTAGTGGTAGTGAGAACTTTGACCAGTCAGAAAAAGTCAGTATGAAAAACAGGAATTCAAAAACACACGTCCCTTCAGATTAACAAAAAACCAAAAAAAAACCAANTGCACATCCCTTCAGATTAACAAAAAAAAGACTGTTTCATATCTAAAGTTGCTTCAAGTATAAAGTGGTCCATCAATGAGAAAAGCTTCCCAAAAACTATCACAAAACGTATCACCATAAACACAGGAGAGAATTTTAGTACAATCCCAGAATGGTTTGGGTTGCAAGAGACGGTAAAGACCATCCAGTTCCAGCCCTCTGCTACAGGCAGAGAGACACCTTCCACTAGACCAGGTTGCTCCAAGACCTATCATTTTATTCTACTTTCTCAAAAGGTTAAATTTAAGCAGAACTACAGCCTGTTTATCTGAGGATGTCCAACAGTCCACATTAAATAACACTCACATAACAATTCGCAGTGGCTTCTTTCAGCACTGAAGCCTCCAAGTTAACAAATTTATTTTTTTTAATAGTAGACAATGGAAAATTTCCACGTAAAATGCTGACAGCAATTTCAAAGTGACCACTGTAACAACACTGAGGGCCAGCCCTTAGAGTTTTGTCTGGTTAAATTAAAAAAATGCATTAGATATTGCAAAACCCATTAAGTCTGTAAGACAAAGTCTATCTCAGCTGAGGATGCACCAGGCTGCACCTCTTTGCTAACGAGAAGCAAATACCAAAGAAGTGTTTGGTTAGTATGAAATATTTAATTTACGTGCACACAGCTACCAGAAACCCCAGCCAAAACTACCAAACAACAAAGCATTCAATGTCAGGTACAAATCTTTCACTGCTACTGAACTCAGCCACTGACTACAGCTCGTGGCTCTTTGCTGCTCCTCCTTCGATTTACATCATTTTAATCAAGTGACTTTTCTGAGGGGTCACAGCTGCCCATCCCCACCATGCAGTCCCAAAGGAGGAGAGATTTAAGGGCACCAGGCCTGTGACACCTGCCTTCAGTGACAGTCACCCCCCGCAGCCAGGGAGCAGCTCCTGCACGCATTAAGCAGAGCCATGCTGGCTGGAATGACACTGCTGGAGTAAAGTCTTCAGAGCATGATTCAAAGTTAGGGACAAAGGGGCATCTGCAGGGAAGGAGCCAGGACATGAAGCTCCAAATGTTAACAAGACACCAGAGAAGTCAAACAAAAGCTACTGAGGAACACACTAACAACACCCTGACACTATTCAGGTACTTGGTACTGCATTCAGCATCTCCTCCTTTACTCCCTCCAGCCCCACGATCCAAGAAATATATAATGAGCCATTACTTTGACAGGACTTCAAACAAAGCCGCTTTCTTTTTTTCTTCAAAAAGAATTAGAATATGAATGTTTCTGCTTCACCAAGAAATCCAGAGCCTTTTGTGAACAGATGATGCTACGAGCAGATGTACACAAGCAGATTCACAATCAAGCAGATGATCTCTTCTTTACCAGCCATCTTGACCTGTCTGGCTCGATTTACATAAACTGTTTCTATTCACTACAACATTGATTATGTAAACCTCGACAAAATCTTAACCAAACACACGCTGCCACATCACTGACAGCACAGACGCAGCACAGTGCTGGGAGAAGGTTATTAGAAATGTGTTTGCTGCACCGACTGACACAAAACGCCTTGGGCTTTACTGGGGTTCACATTAAGGCGCAGACTGAGCAATCACAACTATTGCGAGACAATAAGGAACGTGTCCTGCCGAGAGAGCCACCTCCTGCCAAAAAAACGCCTTCCCCTCGATTTAAAGGTCAAGGTACAGCAGCCCCACTTTAATACTGCTAAGGCAGAGTGAGAGCAAAAGATAAAGGGAAAGTTTTGTCATCTTAAAAACAGGAGCTCAGCAGTTTGCCAGGTATGCCAATTCCTTTGTTCATCATCCTTTTCACCATCTAATTTAAAAGTCTCACAGTTCAAGACACAAGTTATTCATCAACATCACAATCGAGGCTTTTTTTTAAAACAACAACAACCCACACAGTGTCTCAAAACAGCTTTTTCTTTTTTTTTTTTTTTAATCTAGCTGCGAGGCTGCGCTATCAATTTTAATCAGGCAGTTGTAACAGGAGCTGCAACACTATGCTTCTGCTGGTCCCCAGGTCTCAGTTTCACTACAGGAAGGAGAGCAGATTTACACTGTCTTATTTAAATGAAACTCCAGATTACAAGATTTTAATACAAAACAGGTATTAAGAGGTTTTTTTAGCATACTGAACAGCTTAAGCTGTTCCAAGAGCTCCTAGTCACAAACGTTGAGTCACCAAAAAAGAGAAAGATGTTTGCATTATTTATGGCACTACGAACAACATTTAAGACATCTCTGATAGGACACGCAGTCATCAACTCCTAAAGTGACAAAAAGGATCTTAAAACGCCAATCTTCAGTCTAAAAATTAAAAATACAGTCACTGAAGTCATGAGATTTCCTGGACTGTTTCCATCACGTCTTCTACCTACCCCTACATCACACTCCCAGGCACATTGTGAAAGCAGTGACAGCCAATGCCCCATTGTTTCAGCGCAGCCACAGAGACACTGTGACCAGAGAGACTCAGCTCCTGTGCACAGACTTCTTGTTCCTGACTGCACTGCAAGGACAACAGGATCTGTCTGCATTCTCAGTACATCTTACACCTACAAGATGCCACCCCAGTAGTTTTAGAGAACAGCTGAAACTCAAACGGGACCTAAACTCAGCCATATACATTTTATTTAGATTTTACTGGCATGTTTCAACACACGCAGTGAAGATCAAGAGCCCGGCAGAACCGATAAGCCGAGATCAATGCATCCCCATATTAAAGGCAAAGTACACCAGACTTTGCCAGGTTAAGATCAGAGCCAAAACATTTCATACTTCTGTACTTTCAACTGCTGCTAAAAATAGTAAAGCAACAGAATGGAAAATGCTTCCAGCTGTGCACAAAGAGCCTCTGCAGCACAACATCAATTTATGCACTCTAATTTAATTAAAGATTCTGCATTATACTATGACTTTATTGTCAGAGACAATGTTGCACAGCTGAGCTCACCCTCCATTTCCACAACTGAAACAGTAAGAACGTTTCTTTATTAAATTTAGTGTGATATGGGTATTTCTCACGAATCAAAGGACTTAAATTCGAGGATTTCAAGTACCAGCTATGCCACGTTCATGGTAGCAGCTGTGTTTTATTCCACGGTAACTGCATCTTGACCCAGTCTCGTGACAGGAAACATTTAGCATCCCTTAAGGAAAAAAGGTGCACTACTGGATACGAGTACCCAGCCTCGACTGCTCTTTTTCAAACAGTTATTCTGCAAAGGTGAACACGGCTCTTTATGAAAGGGCCGAAACAGAACAAAAATCCCTAAGAAACCAGAATAGGGTTTTCTACGACCTTGCAGCAAATATGTACCAGATTCTGGGGGAGGCTGAGTAACGCGGCGAGGCTGTGACTGCTCTCCTTCGCGGGCTCGAAACCTTTCTGCTGTGTTTAGGACTAAAAAAATTACTCCATTAACCATACGCTACCACGTATTAAACTACCAAAATTAAGCGTCTCTTCTAAGGTTCGCGAGGGCTCTCAGCAAGCACGGCTTAGGCGCTTCTCTCTCATCTGCCTCCGCGGCGCTCAGCAGAGCGGCTGCGAGCTTTAACAGCAGGGCAACAGCGTAATGCCAAGCGGATTACTTTAAGATCCATATCAAGCCGAGAAAATAAACATTTCCACGACGAATCTGAATATAAGTGCTTCACCCTCCTCCCCTCTCCCCCTCCCGGCTCCTCTGCTCCTCATGCCCAAGTCCCAGCCTTGCCATCTGCAAGGAGGACGCCGTCTCCCGGAGCCAGCGGCGGAGGGACGGGGCCCGCAGCGGGGAGCGGGGCGGAGGTTTGTGTGCCATAACCCCGCAGCCCCCGGCCCCGCACGAAGTTTCTCGCCCAGCCTCGCCGCGACCTCGATGCCCAAGAGCGACCGGACCCTACTCCCTCCGCCCGCCCGTCACTCCGGCACCGGGACCCCGCAAGGACCGCACCGGGCGGGCCCCTCAGGCACCGGGACCACCCCCTATCCATTCCTCCCTCCCTCCCTGCTTCCCTCCGGCACCGGGACCCCGCTCCATCCGTCCCCCCTTCCCTCCGGCACCGGGACCCTGCTCCATCCCTCCCCCCTTCCCTCCGGCACCGGGACCGCGCTCCATCCCTCCCCCCTTCCCTCCGGCACCGAGACCCCGCAACGGCCGCACC